>VSMD01057443.1:0-49327 GCA_008750895.1 Mirza zaza | reverse complement strand
AAAGCTCTGTTCCCTGGGCAGCAGGCTCACTGCAGAAGTTTGGGTGAGACACCCAAGAAGCCTCTCTTGTACTCACCCTGCAACCTCGGTGGTTTTCGTGCCAAAAAAAGTGCTACTGATTTTATCTTCTAAGCATCTTTCAAATATATTGATTTCTCTCCATCTCTCCCACTATAATCCGAGGCAAGCTACCGTGATATCATCTCTCCCCCACACTCTCAATCTCCTACCTGGTCTCCTAGCATCCGCTCTGGCCTCTCTCCAATCTGTTCTCCAAACTGTAATTATTTCGGTCCTTTATAAATCCAATTATGGTAGCCACTTAAAACCTTTCAGCTTCTCTTAGATAAAAGACCAAAATCCTTTGTGAGGCTTACACATCTGCCCCTTTCTGTTTCTCTAGCCTTAACTTATACCACTCTTCCCTCCTGGCTTCAAAAAAGCTGCCAATTTTCCTCCCAGTATCCTGCTGTATTAGTCTCTTCCTAGACCACTTTTCTCTTGATCACTGCCTTGCACAACCCTCCTCTCTCCCCACTAGACTCTTTGCTTAGTTACCTAATCCAAATCCCTCAGCTCAAACAGCACTGCCTTACACAAGCCTTCCCAACCACCCAAACTGTATGTCACTTGGCTCTATGCACTCATGATCAGTCCTCTGCTTTACAGCACTTATATATCACACATACGGAGCAGTGTATAAAACATATGTGAACATTTTAAAGACTGATGAGTACTCATACATTCATCACCAGTAAATGCCACTGTCCCAAAGCCCTTCCTGAAGGCATCTCTCTACCTCAACAACCAGAGCTCCCAAGCCATGTAATCCATTGGTGTCCTGACATTTGTGGCAATTATCCCCTGCTTGTCTTTCTAGGCTTAGTGCCTTTGCAGGAATTCTTAAAGTGTATTGTATCTTTTGTCTTTTCTGAATTTTCTATAAATGAAATCATTCTGTATGTATTTCTTTCATGTCCCATTTTTCGCTTAAAATTATTTGATTTGTCTATGTTGTCATACATAGCTGTAGTTCTTTCATGTTAAGTTTGTCTACCACTGTACGGACATAATACAATTTAGTTATTCATTCATTCTACTATTCATGGAAATTTGAGTTGATTCAAATTTGAGTCTATTATGAAATATAATGCTATAAATACTCTTGGACTTGTCTCTGGATACTTACTGGTACACAGGACAATGGTTTCTACAAGTTTTTACCTAGGAATAGAATCGGTGGGGTGCAGGCGCATGTATATTCAAACTTATCAGACAATGCTTCACTGTTTTCCAAAGCGATTGCCCAATTTATACTTGTACCAGCAGGGTATGAAAGCAAAGCACTTATCAAGGTCTGTAATTATATATTTTTGTGATTGTTTGCTTGGTATCCATCTCCTCACTAGATTGTAAAGTCTATATCTACTTCTGCTCACCATTTTCACTCCAGTGCCTGCCTGGCACATAGTAGATGCTCTAAACAATTGGCTGAATAAAAGAAGACACTCTGATAAGAAAGCTAAAATATTTTGGATGCAAACACAGGTCTGACTTCAAAACACATGTATTTTCTACCACACTACATTTTCCTTATCTCAAAATGGTGATCATTTGTATCCTATTTATTACTTCCCAATGTAATAGTAGTAATCAAATGAGATTACAGATATCAATGTAAGGAACATGGAGTACATACTAAGCGTCACCAATATTCCACTACTATGCACTTGGACCCAAAGGTCCACAGATGGGGCATTTGAAAGATGGTTGTCAATGGCAAGTGCTTTATGAATGTGGATTAAGATTACTTTGTGGATGAAGACTGAGGTTTCAAATATCACTGCAGGGAAAACCAGGGAGACCAATTAATGCTTTCAAGTCTCAACTGCACCTGTGTCCCAAGTCATTCACTAACACAAACAAAAGAAGCTCACTCCAAGTCCTGATCAGAACAAACATTTTAAAATGCTTTTACCCAGGTGGCATCATCTTATATCTATGCCTGGGCTCAAGAAAGGGTTGGGCAGAGAGCTGGATTAAATACCACACTTCAGCTCAGCACTGTGGGTACAGAAGTTAATTCTGACTTCCTATTTACCCTGAAAGACCTCAGGTCTTTGTGGTTTCCTGTTGCGCCCTGGTATGTCTGTACTTTGGTTTCTGGGTTTGTCTGCACTGAGCTGCAAACGGGGTCTCTCACTGTTTCATTCCATCCTGCTTTTGATGAGAAAACAAGAATTCCACAATGTAATTGTCAGCAGATTCTACCACATCCTCTGTTCAAGGCATGACTTCTTAGTATGTCTGTACCTAACTCTACCAAGAGACACCTTACGTGAAAGGATGGAGATTCAAGGGACCTCTGGGTGCCTCACACCCAGAAAGGATTAGCTGACTCACCAACTTGTTTCCTTTCGTTTTACATTAATTTTACTTCACTCTTATATTCATCAAGTGTAAGTGCAGAGTACTGTCTATGTACGAGGTGCTCTGCTAGGCACTAAGGAAACGATGATGGAAAGATATAGTTGCTACTCTGAAGGAGCTCAAAGAACACTTCTGAAAGTGTTCCTTTCATTAGAATCACCTGGGCACATGATAAAATTACAGATTCTTATTTACCCCTTCCAGCAAGAATTACTGAATCACACCCTGTGGGAGTGGGGACTGAGGAATTACATTTTTTAAGGAGTTCCCCAGATACATTTTATGCACATTAATTGAAAGTGTCTGGAACTCAATGGAGAAATTACAGTCACAATGGGGATTAGTGGCATGGAACCAGGAGCTCTTCCTGGATGAACCAGACGTTCACCAGCTGTATGATTCTCCAATTTGAGTAGATGCAGAGGAACTAAGGATTGTAGGATTGCAGTAGAAATGGCTCAGGGCTTTGCTCAGATACATATATATCATCAGCTATGGGGCATTGGACAAATCTCTTAGTGTCTTTAAGGCCTCATTTTAAAAAAGAAAACGAGACCTGCTCTGACTGCCTCACTTAAGTTATTCTGAGCATCAAATTCCATAAGGCATTTTGTAATCTGGACAGTTTACATGTGTAAACTCTAAAGCACCAAGAAAAAGTTAGTTTGTTTTTTTTTTTTATGATTACAAAAACTTTCCTAAGCAAAGAAATCATCGAGCCCACCCCTAAGGTTTCTCTTAAGCAGTCAGAACTACCCCATTTCTCTTAATCATCTCAAGCTTTGGTTGCAGGGGCCTCTTTCTCTTAAGCATCATAGCTGTTATGTGGTTCCTTTCAGGATCCAGCAGTTTTTTCCAGAAGCAGAGCTTAAAATTGGATGCAGCCTGGGAAGAATAGCAGGATATACTTCTGGTACCATGTTAAGATATTCAAGGAATAAATATAACAGACCACACACTAGCCTGTAATCTCCCTGACCTCGATTCCATCATCCCTTAGATGGGGAAATGTATTCGATTGAGCCATTTTATGTGACTTCCCTCTAAGAATGTTTATTTTATATTTAATCTAAATATAGTAGTATTACCCTTTATTTTGATCTAAAACATGGTTACTGCCTCTTTTTCTTTCTTACACAGCTGTGATTTTTGTCCATTCAAGGATTCAACAATTATCCTTACTTATTTGTTGTAAGGATTAGAAATTCTATATAGACTGTCTAGCAGAGAAACTGGAACATGGTGTTTAATAAATCCTAGCTATCATTATTTGTAAATATAAATGTGTTTCTTGCTCATCCTTGAACTGTTGTCCCTAACAAATCCCTCTTCCTACATACCATGCAAAAACTTGAACAGGTTTTCCCTTTTTCAGTATTTCTTTTTCTTTTTTAGTCTAAATTTTACATCCTTGGATTTGTGATTTGATGTTTACCATCTATTTCACTGAGGATGCAAATTATTAGTTATCTATTACCATATCTCTCAGGGTTAAATTGACTATAAACTACGTGTTGAATACCTACTATATGCCCTAGAGGTAGGGAACTGAAGTAAAATTTTCCCCAACTTCTCAAGGAGTTCAGACTTTTGGAGAAGACAGAGAATGATCAATGTCACACTAAAGCTGTGCCTAAAGAGCTATGAAGGCCTTCAAGAGGCGGTGGCTACTGAATGGGGTGGAGGAAGGAAAGAGGGCTTCCTGGAGGTGACATCTGAATTAGAACTTTGGGGAAGACACATACTAAGGATAGCGTAGTAATTAGAAACACAGGCTCTGGCATATCCATACTTTGGTTCAACCTCAGCTCCACCTCTCTTAGCTCTGTGACCTCTCCAAGCCTCAGTTTCCTCATCTGAACACTGGAGGTCATAATACCATGAGAACCACCTCATAGAGTTTGCTGGGAGAAACAAACCACATAGTAAATGCTCCATAAGTGTGAGTTATAGTGATGATGATTATAGTGACCATGTTATTCAACAGATAGAAGTGAGATGTGGCCATTCCAGGCAGAGAAAACAACATGCCCAAAGGCTATACGAATGAGAGAGTAAAGACTCTTTTTAAAAAGAGCAAGTACAGGTCTAATATACTTCTTCAATCCAAAGCATTCCAAATGACAAAAGTGCTTTCATGATTAATTTTATAGTAAAATCTGATGTGAACAGATCAAGACATTTAAAGCCTATTTAACCTGCTTGGTATAAATATTCACAAAGTCTTACCATATAAATATTAACATGTATGATTATGGATGCTGTCCCCTAATCATATGGGACAGTGTTACACAATATCTTGATGGTATGCAGTATTAACTCTCTAAAATCTGGTCATTTCGTATCTCAAATGCATATGGCCCCATGGAATTCAAAGAAGGGTGTGTGGATGCACCTGCCAGAACACAGGATGAATGGTGAGGGGCAGCAGAAGATGGTGCCAGAGGCTGCAAGGGCCAGATCATGAGAGATCTCCTGTGCCCAGCTAGCATTCAAGAGACTTCCCAGAGAATTTTTATCAGGAGAGTGAAGCCATCAGATTTAGTACTGAGAACCATCTTCACTGTGAGTCTATTGGGGTGGATAGGTCCATGAAAATTAGTATCCTGCATGAATACATACATAAAATGAATATACACATTCAAAATGTATTTCAAATGTATATATGTATGTATTTGTGTGTGTGTGTGCGTGTGAGTATATACATATATAAAATTGACCACTCTCTCTGTGGACTCTCCTTCTTTTTCATTGGCCATTTCCCTAACTGCAAAGAACCTGAGCCCTATCTTCTGAGATTATGCCAAATCCCTTAGCTAGAGGTTTCATGAAAACCTGAGGAAAATCCAGTTAATTTCATCAGGCAGATGGACGATGGGAGTCATGGAGGCCCTGTGACTGGTCTTTGTCAAGTAGCACCTGGGCAGCTCACCATCATTCTAAAGCATCCTCCAGTTAAATGTTTCCTCAGCAGCTCACCATCATTCTAAAGCATCCTCCAGTTCAATGTTTCCTCAGATGAAATTATGGCTTCATCTGGCTCCACACAAGGTAAAAACGACTGGATGAAAAGTCCAAACACAAATTTGGCAATTGGATGTTGTTGATAGTTCTCAATCAGCTTTATATTTTTGCTTTTGGCCTGCTTCAAGGTATACTTCAATGGATGACCCAGTTCCTGCATGGCTGGAGTTGTGTGACTGAACTGACCAATGCTGTGTGTCATGTGAGAAGGATCAGTTAATCAAGGAGAGGACCTACAACCTGACCAAAGACTGAACAGTTTATATGCTATCTCGCCCTTTTGCTCGACAGCCTGTCGCTCAAAAAAAAAAAAAAAAAGGAAATCAAACTGGAATGGCATGATTTGTTCTTCTACTAACCTTTATGATGGCTACCTGGTATTTTTCTGTCTGTCCTTCTGCCCAGGTATCCATCCAACATTTACTGGACACCTACGGTGTATCAGGTATTATGCTAAGTGCTAGTAAATGGAAATGTGCTATTTTGTGACAACCTTCTGTTACTTCCCTAAGTAATAAAGACCACATGCTGGTATCATTCCATAGCATAACTTAAAAGATGGTCAGTAAATCTTCCTCTTTCTCGAACATCACTAAACTTGGTTCTCTATAAATTTTAAAAATATGTAGCAGGGGATGGTTGTGAGTTGGAGGGTTTATGAGTTATCTTTCAATAAAAAAAGTTTTAAAAACATACGTGATCGTATTGTAGTAATTTTCACTTAGGACTTAAGACTTTAGCTCTTTTTGAATTGGATATATCCAAAATTCATAAGAATATAGCCAAAATTTCTATTCGGTTAGCCCATTTGAACTCCCCATCCCCCCATGTGTAGTAGGGAGCCACTGAAGGTTCATTAGGAAAGGACATTCAATCTCATTCCTTCAGTGTTGACTGCGCAGAAAACTTCTCATTGGTTATTCTGGGATCTTTGGTCTCTTATTTCTCCTGAGGCTCTAACCACTGGTTAAGTGGAAGAGTAGAAACTACCCCATACTTTGATGGCTCTTGGGGGAAAAAATATGAAAATTTAATTGACATATGAAAAAAGAGGCACTTGGAGCACACAAAGAGAGTGGGAGAAGGGGTGAAAAAATAAGGGAAAGGCAAAAATACTAAAACCTCAAAACTAAATGTCTGTAGAACTCAATGAGCTCACGCATGCAGAGGCACCTGGCACAGCACCCGATACTTAGTGAGGGCTCCACCGTGGCCATCTTCGTCATCCACTTCTTCCACACGGAGCCCTTGGCAGCCACAATATTAGAATCACCCATGCAGTCGATGAGTGGTAAGTAAGAAAAGGAAAAAAAAATCTATCAATGTGGTTTTCATCCTGCTTTTCCAAACGAATACAAAAGCCTGTTCAGGAGCTGGGAAGTCAGCGCATGTCTTCGAATTGCCAAGTTCAGCACTTGACCACAGTGCAGCAGGGAAACGGGAGATTAAATAACGAGTCTCACAAAGACTCACTTCCCAAGGGATAATGGTGACTAGTGATGCTGTTTACTTTTATTGTTATTATTAGGCTGGTGGCCTCTTGAAAGGCAGTGATTTGGAAGACGGTGAAGAAGGGAAAATGAGAGCACTGCGGTCTAGCTGCCATCAGCCCTAACTTTACAGTTCTCGTCAGGCTTTGGAAAAGATCTGCCTTGTAATCACTTCACCTCATTCCCACAAAACACGAGTGCATATGGCCAACCCATCCCGCAGCCTGTGTCCGTCTCATCCTTCTGTGAAAAGTTGAGAGTATGAGCTCTGGAATCCAATTGCCTGAGAACCTATCTATAGGACTTACTAGCTATGTGGCCTTGGGTAAGCAGTTTGTGTCTCAGAGCCTCAGTTTCAGTCCCCATTAATTGATGGGATAATTCTGGTAACTGTATAAGGTTATTATTAGGAGAGTTTAAAAAAAGCCAAATTTCTTAGACATGATAAGCATGCAATAAATATTAGGTGTTATTGTCATTGCTGCTAATTTTCCTCCACCAAGGCGGTCTTCTAGAACTTTCCACTCCCACCTACACCCCACCCCCATGCCCTTGGGAGGAGAACATGATCTCCCACTGCAGCTTCTCAGGAGGAGGCTGAAACACAGGTGCCCCCTGTTTTTCCTCTACTTCCTCTACCCTTCTTCCAGGCAGGCTGCAGCCTCCTGTGGAAAGCTGGGCTCAGGCCAATTGACAGGTAGACTCTTGCCAGAGGCTTCTGTTCCTGACCTTCTGAGGCACCTCCGTTCACCTGACTTTGCTGTGTTCCTGGTAGACTTCCAGAATCATGGGCCAGACATCCCTGCCCAGCTTTTATAGGAATGGAATGGCTGGATCACACGGAGGCATAACTTCTTCATAAACTGCTAAACTATTTTCCAAAGTGGTTGCACCATTTCCTATCCATGCCAGCAGAGTGTGAGAGCTCCAGGTCACACATTCTCCACAACTTCAGCCATTCCAGTGAGTGTGTAGTGCAGTCACTGTGGTTTTCACTTGCATGTCCTTTATGATTAACAATGTCAAGCATCGTCTTCTCCTCTAACAAACAGATCCTGTCCAGTGCCCCATGGTCCTGGGTGAAATCTGCTCCCCACTCTGGCCCAGGCCACACCCTTTGCTCTTGGGAAACGTTCTCACACAGTCTGAGGAAGCTGTAGAGTGCCTTTACAGACATTACCCAAAGCACACTGCTCTGACAGCGTGGCATGGTCTGAGGGTGGCTTTTCTCTGGTTAGAGCCCAAAGACGCTAAGGCCACAGGATCCCTAACTCTGTGTTCTTAACAGATCAGGTTACAGACCCAGTCAGCCTAAGTGAGTCCTGAAGAGCCCTGCGAGATCATTTTCTCCTCCCAAAGGCACAGGGTAGTGCATGGGGGTAGGGGATGGGGATGAGGATGGAAAGTTCTAGAGGTCTGTCTTAGTTGAGGAAAGGAGAGAGCATAGAGTGGCTGATTTCTCATCCAGGTCCCACTAAAGTAAAATTTCAGTGAAAATCTTAATTCCCAAAGTGGCCTGATTTCCCTGGTACAGTCGGAGTGGGAAACAGTCAGAGCACCTCAGACATGGGGGCTTCTCACAGTCAGCCGGGCCTCACTTAGCAGACGTAGGTGACTGATGACAGCCCTGCTGCATCAGGAAGGAGTGAGAAGAGACTTGGTGAGAATCAAAGCGTTTGTGTACTACCCCAGGGAGGAAAAGCAACCCAGCTGTGCTATCGCTAAGCACCTACTGTGTGTCTAGCACTAAGCCAGACAGGATGGGCCAAGAGGAGGCTCAAGAATCATGGACCTACTAAGCAAGTCAGCTTCATCTGAGATGTAAATCAGTACCATTAAAACACAAGTAATACCACTTATTAGTCTATGCTGGAGTCAAAAGAGTAGAATAAAATATGTCACAGTAGCTAGGGAATTTGAATGAGAAGTAAAAAAAAAGTCAAAACTAATATTTATTGATCACCTACTATGTACTATTTTTAAAATGAGAACTAGATAATTTTTCTAGCTATATTTAGAATAGTGCCTAGAATATAGTAACTACTGTATAAGTGATTGCAGATACTATTATCATTATTATTTTTTCTGTTTTTTTAAAGCTGTACTGAGCTATAATTAGCACTGAATAAACTGTACATATTTAAAATGTCTGATTTGGTAAGTTTTCACAGCAAGTGAAGACATTACAACTATCAAGATAAACACGTCCATCATTCCCAACCCTTCCTTGTGCCCCTTTTCAATCCTATTCTCCTGCCCTCACTCTGCCCACTCCCCCATTCCAGGCAACTGATCTGTTTTCTGCCACTATATAGGAGTTTGCATTTCCTAGAATTTTATATGATGGAACTATACAATTTGTACTCTTTTTTTGTTTGTCTTCTATCACTCAGCATAATTATTTTGTGACTAATCCATGTTATATCTTATATTAGTAGTTCATTCCATTTTATTGCTCAGTAGTAGTATTCTATTACGATGATATACCAAAAGTCTATCTATTCACTGCTGATAGACCTCTGATTCTAGTGTTGGACTATTACAAATAAAGCTGCCCGAACACACCTGTACACATTTTTGTATGGACATATGCTTCTATAAGAGTGGGATGGCTGGACCACATGGCAGGTGTACATTAACTCTGTAAGAAACTGCTAACCTGTCTTCCAGAATAGTTGCACCATCCTGCACCCCTACCAGTAGTGTATGAGATTTGAAGTTCCCCACATCTTCACTACAACTTTATTCCAAAAAAAGTATGCAGAAGATCTCGCTGTGGTTTCAATTTCCCTCATGACTAATGATGTTGAGCATCATCTCAGGTGCTTATAATTCGAATCTTTCCTTTGGCGAAATGTATGTTCAAACATTTGCCCATTTTTGCCCATATTTCAATTGAGTCTGCTCTCCCTCTCCCCTAGGCCTTCAAGAGAAGTTATTCAACTGAGGGGAAGAGCAAAGACTCTGGGGTCAGCCCTTTAGAGGGCTCAAGCGAGTGTCCCTTTCTTGCACATTGTGTGACCATTCAACCACTCTTTGCCTTAGTTTCTCCTCTTGTAAAATGGGGACAGTAATGTAGCCTACTCCATAGGTTTGCTGAGCTGATTACAGGACACAAAGTATTTAGTAGGTGCTTGGTAGACGGTGGGTATGCCATAGATGGTGGCTGCTGGCAGGGTTGCCTGTCTCCTCGTAATGACTGAAGCTGGGGTGCTGGTGCCAGGGGCCAGGGATGTTAATCATACTCAGTCCAACACGATGTTTCTAAAACGTTTCTCAATTGCCAGGAGAAACAGACTCCATGAGCTTCCTGAGGGCATGGTCTGCCTCTCACTGTTCACTGAACATCAACCCTCTCCTTGCCAAATCAATGCCTAGCCTACTGCTTGCTTTCGATCCATGTGGTTGCTGGGTCCCTGGCTAACCTCAAAGCACAGAATATGCTGAGAACACTGGTTCCTAGAGGGCTGAACACAGCAGGTCCTGTAAATGGTGAGGGAACAGGGCACTTCCTGAACAGCACCCCAGTGCTTCCACTAGCAGGTGCAACAGTGGTCTTACTGTACCATCTGGACTCCCTCCCCACCCCACCCCTCTCAATGACCTCTGCCAATGTCACCTGTTAAAGAGATCAATACAGAGGAGGTGGTCCCACCTGCCCACCCTCTTCTTAGATATTATATCCTTGTCAACTCAAGGCACAGGGCTGCTCTCTCTCTCCCTGTGGTGCCCTCCCAATGGGATTACAAATACCCACATCCCACCTAGGCCTCACGGGAAGTCAGCTGTGTGGTTTTGTGGACATAGTAGAAAAAAACAAAGTAGAGAGGAGTAAGGACAGGGCCTAGTACCTGAAACAGGGCTGGCTAGAACAGTGTCTTGGCTGGGGGCAGGGAAACCGTGATCCTGCACATATCACTTCCTAGAGGAAAACTTCCTTGTCTACTGAAGACTTGCGATAGCCCCTTCTCCATTTTCCCCCTGCAATCCCACCATGCATTTACTGCAATAATTACCATCTTGCACTGTGGTTATCTCCTTTTTTGTCAGTCTTTCTCAATGTACTTGAGCTCCTTGAAGGCAGGCATGACGTTGTATCGATCTTATTAAAGACCCTTAGCACTTAGGCAAATATGAGAAAATGTTTTCTTAATGAGTGAATAATTAATGAATGCTTTTTAAAAAATAAACTTTTAAAATTTTAGAATCATTTTAGAAGGCAGAAAAGTAAACACAGTACAGGGAGTTCCTACATATCCATATTCAGTAGTTTCCCTATCACTAATATCTCATATAAGGAATATATGTTACAATTAATGAATGATGCTGACATCATGAATTAAAGTCTATACCTTATTCAAACATCCTTCGTTTTTACCTAATGGCCTTTTCTGTTCTAGGATCCCATGCAGGATGACACATTACATTTGGTTGTCACATCTCTTTAGGCTCCTCTTGGCTGTGATAGTTTCTCAGATTTCTCTTGTTTTTTGGTAACCTTGACGATTTTGAGGAGCACTGGTGAGGTATTTTGTAGAATGTCCCTTAACTAAGATTTGTCTGTATGTTTCTCTGATGATTAGACCAGGTATAGGTTTTTGGGAATAAGATGACAAAATGCCAGCCCATCACATTGTAACAGTTGTATATAATATCAACATGACTTATCACTATTGATGTTGACCTTGTTCACCTGGCCAATGTTTGTTATATTTCTCCAATGTAAAATTGTTCTCCCCCTCCCTTTCCATACCGTAATTTCTAGAAGGAAGTCACTATATGCAGCCCACACTTTAGGAGTGGAAAGTTATGTTCCACTTCTTTGATGGTGGAATATTTACATAAATTATTTGGAATTATTTTGCACAGGAGATTTGTCTCTTCTGTTTATTTATTTATTCAATCACTTATTTATGTCAGTATGAACTCATGGATGTTTATGTTACACTTTGGGTTATAATCCAATAATATTTTATTTTATGGCTTAAATCTGTCCAATGTTGACCACTGGTAAAGCTCCCTCAGGTGGTTCCTCTGATATATTCTCATCTTTTCCTCCCTCCCTCCCTTCCTTCCTTCCTTTTCTTTTTTTTCTTTCCTTTCTTTCTCTACTTCCTAACTTTCTGGTACTACAGGATACTCCAGGCTCATCTTGTATATTTCCTGCTCCAATCCTAAAATCAACCATTTCTCCAAGGAGTCCTGGTTCTTTTTATTTGATAATAATATTAGAAACCAAGATCTGAGCACTAGGTATGCTTATAACAACTAGCTCCTGGGGTGTCCTTGTTTCTAGGCCATCTCAGCTGACAAAGCTAGGAAATACATACATGTTTACTAACTTGTATGCATACACGTATCCATAACTATTTCTACATGTATCCACCTGAATCCACATTAAGCTAAACTTGAGTTCATACTGATATCTCTATTTCTAACCCATAACCACATGGATTCTTCTAGCCTTAATGAATAATTTTTTAAATAGCAATACCACATTTGGTATTTTGTGCCAAGCCATTGACAAAGATTCCCTAATTTAATCCCAAACACAATTTTATGGGTAAATACTATTGCTCACATTTAGCAGATAAAGAAACTGAGGCACCAAAAGATGAAGTATCTTACCTAAATGCACACAGTAAGTGGTAAGACCAACATCTGAGCCCATGTCTTTGAGACTCCACGTCTACTCAGTGATTGAGAACCACCATCTCTACATTCATTTACACTGAGAAAACTTCAGTTCTGAGCGATTTAAGGTGCAGATGTGTTTTCCAGTTCTCATCAAACCATATCTCCTTAATACTCCTCCCGACCTCAACTCCCCAGGGTCCTCTCCCCACCTGAGGTGCTCACTGGAAGACAAGTTGTCACGCTGCAACCCAACTTGACAGCTCAAGAAAAGGTGTGCAGGAGCAATGGCAAGGATCAGCTCCAGCTCACCCTGTGACTTTTCAACCTCTGGCTAACCCCTGCTGTGTATTATCTGGGGTTTTGGGACTTGGTAGTAATTAACTCTGAACAAGCAGCTCTGCTTTAGTGGAGTTAAAAAAAGAACAGCATTTTTTTCTTTGTTAATTAAATCATCCACAAAGAAGATAAATGTGTAGCCCACACTTGTATCTTCTAAAATATCAAAGGCCTTATTAGTATGTCTTATGTTCAACCTCAGCCTTTTTCTCCAGATTCCTGAAAGTAACAGGAACCCTGAGGAAGGAAGCCTCTAAGTGTTTACCAATACTCACTCGCTTGGTCCTTCATTCATTCATTCACTTTTTTTCAGTGATCTAGAAAGAGTCAATCTGGATCAAGCACAAAATGTTCCCAGGAATTTTGTCACAATTAACATACTGAATTGCAAACATCAGAAGTGAGTGAGCAGACGGGAAGAAAGAGAATCCTTTAGGTCATGTTGAAAACCACTTTTTGAAAAGTCCACAGCCTGCTTTGGTCCCTGTGTTCTGTTCGGTGAGTTTTTCCTGACAGTGGTGGTTTTATTTGCCAGAACCACAACAAAGGGGGTCCTTGAGTTTCCCTGGGAGTGTTTCCTCAGACCTGCACCTCTCCTAGACCTCACAAAGGTGTTATTGTCGCTGGGCTCCCAGCACCTGAGGGACATCAAAGGCACTAGCCGATGGGGCATGCCCACAGTCTCGCCCTGTGACATAACATTAAAGCTGATGATTAATCCCCTTGGCCCAGAAGGTCCCTGCCCACTCCCAAGTACAAAGCAGGCTGGGTGTAGGGACTTTATTTCCAGCACAACGTGACCATAATAAACGGGCATTTTCTGGCCCTCATTCATGGCAACCAACTGCAGCTGCCCATCAAACTCCTTAATGTCCAAACAGTTGCTTCATGTGAGCCATTTCCATCACTAGGAAAGTTTAATAAGAATCCCCACCATTTCTGAGTGTTTCTTATGTGCTAGGTAATACACACACAATGCATGTCACCCAACAATGCTGCAAGACGAGCATTATTACCCCTGATTTGATGGATGAAGAATCTGAGGCTCAAAGAAGTTAAGTGGCTCACCCAGGTTACAGGGCCAAGAAGTGCACAAGCAGATGTTCAGACCTGCCTCTCTGCATGATGCAAAACCCATGCTCTCTCCATTTTTCTCTGGATACATTATAGGCATGCACAATACAGGGAGGCATTGATGAGTATGAGCTTTAGAATCAGAGCTAGATTTGAATTCTTTGCTCCAGAATTTTCATATCTTTGTGACCTTGGGAAAATTACTAGATTTTTCTATGCCTCAGTTTCCTAATTTATAAAATGGATATGGTAGGAAAAGCCAGTATCGTCCCCATTAAGAGACAGTAACACTAAGAAGCAAGGCACAGAGTCATTCACATTGATTTATATTCGCTTGTACTCAGAAATCTGAATTGAGTGAGATGAAAATGCCTGAAATTCAGACTTCACAGGAGAAGCCAGATTGGACGTGTCCCTGTAAAAATCAGAGATGATTTGAATAGGTTTAAAATCAGTATTCAGGGAAGACACGCTAACTAGTCAAGGAAATTCAAGGCTGGCTCCCTGTTTGGGCACCTCCCACTAACGGGGACTTAGGCCTCTGTAGATCTCCCCCTCCGGTGACAGCTAAGCCTTGCAGCAGGGCTGCTGAGCAGAAGAAATGTGCTGCGACTTTTAAACTTAGACAAGTTCCATTTAAGACTCTGCCCAGCGCCCAGAGAAACAAACAAAAGGAAATTTATTTCCTTAAAGCCTAGCACAAATGTCACCTTGGAAGACTTCTCTGGCTCTGGGCCCTCCCAGGCAGAATCGGTCAGTCTCCTTTCTGCTCGACAACCATGCTAGTCACCAAGAGCAAACCCTTGTGCCGACCATACTGAAACACTTTTGTATCCCTCATGTAACCCTCACAGCACAGGTGCTATCACTCTCCACATTTTGCAGATGAGGCATTTGAGGCCCAGGGAGTTTAAATACGTTGCCCAAGGGCCCATACTTAGCGAGCAGAGGATGCAGGACTGGAAACTCACTGGGCTGAGTCCACCCTCTCTACAAAATGGGATGGCCTGTTTGAGAACACCGCACACAATGCCCAGCACATAACACATGCTCAGTATCAGGAGTTCAATTTGAATTTATATTGCGGGGCCTATTATAATGCACTGTAACATCTGTTATAACTCTATCTTATAAATGGAGGGCCTGTATCATCCTTATATCCCAGGGGTTTAGCACTGCCCAAACACAAGAGCAGGAATCAGTAAATAAGTAAATGTATTAATATTTACTCAACCAAAATATCTGCTGGTACAAAAGGCTCAGTGGTCCCTGCAGCTACTACACGGTTTCACATTGCACATCATTTCCTCCATAGCTGCGCTGATTCTGCCCCGGGCTGTATCCCACTCTAATCTCTGCTCATCTCCCCACTCCTCCCCCACTCTCCCCTCTATTTTACTCATCTGGGAAAAATCCAAGGAGTCGTCGATCTGAGTTTAACAGTGTAATGACTTTTAAATAAAAATATGGTAGAAATGGGTACTTATCGGAATGGAATGCTTTCAGACTCATGCATTTAAAGAAGATATAAATTTTAGGGCAGGCACTAAATTTTAACTGCAATCTTGGAGAAAGCCTTTCCACTAATTCATGGAGAAAAATTAACAAAGTGAAAATTGCTTATCAGTGTTCTTTTGAAGTCATGATATGCAGCCTAATTCTATAGATCATCGGGACGCTCCCAGGGAGATGGATTTATATTGATTGAGAGAGAACTCAGCGGCCATGGAAAACAGACACCCCTTTGCAGAAAAGACACAGCTACCCATTAGGAACACACCAGGCTGGGTGCACAAGGCTTTGCCATCTTTGGGTCTGACTGATTTCACCCTTGAAGCCTGGGAACTCTGGCCAGGGTGATGTCGAAGGGAGACTCAACCCTTTTCACACTTTTTAAGAATTTGGCCCTCGGAAAAAGATCCAACAAATGCAAGCAAGGCTACTGGAGGGAGGGCTGGGCTTCTGCTGGACAGAGTAGAGGGGCAGACAGGGAAGAGAGGAAGGAAGTGGAGATAGTGAAGAAGCCAGCAGCCCACCCCCTGCGTGGGGTGGCCTTGCCTTTGTGCCCGCGGACTCACCCCCATGTGACAAGAAGATGTTCCACAGATGACAGCCAGCCGTGACGTTACTGGCTGTCCCTCACAGACGAGGCCGTGCCCTCTCACATCTGCCCCAATCACTCCTGTAGGGAGGGAAAACAAAACAAAATCCTCTTTAAAAAATATAAAAAAAGAAAGGAAAGCTAAAAACAAACATCATTTTTTTTAATAGCCAAACAACATGAGTAGGCCTGTCTCACATGGAAACCTAAAAAGCCTACTTGCCTGTCATGGGAAAACTAGAAAATCTGCTGTTTTTGCTTTATTCTGGTCAGTGTATGGCATCCAACATTGAAATAACAATAGTAACTATAATTATCACAATAAAAGCAGCAGCTATCAATTATTTTGTAGCTCACTAAATATCAGGCACTGTACTATTTACATGGATGGTCTCATTTTATAGTAACACTATCGAGGAGATGTTATTAATGCCACAGACACCAGAGGAGAAACTAAGGTCTGCAGAGGTTAAGTGACTTGCCCGAGGCCACACTGCTAGCCAGGAGCACACCCGCATGGAATCTGGATTAATACAACACATCTCAATCTGAAAGACCGCAAAAGAGAAGGAACTACTTGATGACTGAATCTTTTTGGCATCTCTAGCTCACTGTCCTTACTTCTACTTATTACGAAACTCCAAGTGTGGAGGACAGGGTGACTGAGAGCGGGTTCCTATAAAAGCATGCCACATAGCAGAGTTTCTCATTAATGGTAGAAACGCTGGCTTCTCCACACAGATTGTATTCCTCAATGTTTGCTAGGCAAGTTACAAAAGTAATGACAGAGCTAGGAAGACCATTTAGAACTTGGAATACCCAACAAGCACCTTCTATGCACAACATACCAGGTAGGATGTGGGAGCTGCAAACATGTGGAACTGTAACAGGAGGCGGCAGGTGGAAAGTGCTTGGGCAGAGCACAGAGACTGGGACGCAGGACAGAACTGCTCCTGCCGACCTCGCCAGCTCCAGTGCAATGCCCCTTCTGCATTCCGTCTCCCATATCTGATGCTCTTCCCACTTCAAGACCTTTGTATCTGCTCTTCCCTCTGCCTGGAATGCCGTTCCCCCACCTCTCTGCCAGGCCAACTCCTATTTATTCCTGACTCAAATGTTACTTCCTCAGCAAGAGCTGTCAAATGCGCACTGGAACTTCCCTGGCACAAAAAATACTGGTAACTTTGCAACATCCCATGTCATCTGCCTCCCCTTCTATGATAAAAGCTGCGAGGAGCTGAAGCTGTCTTACCCACAGCTGAGCAGCTCAGAAGCTACCACAGTTGCTAGCTTGGGGCAGGAAGTGAGAGTAGGAACGCATGCGGATGCAAGGGTAAGGAAGACAAGTTCCAGCTCTCAGGGTGGTCACAGCCTGGTAGCAGGGAGAACCCTAAAAAATGGAGCATTTCAATGCAGGGGGATCAGTATAGGACAGGAGGAATCACAGGGGCCACAAGGGCAGCTAACCGACCTACAGGGGCTCAGGCAGGTTTCCTGATGAGTTCAGTCTATACTGAGTTCTGCAGGAGGTAGCCAGGTACATGGTAGAGTGGGAATGTCTCATTAGGCTGTGAATCCCCAGATACTGAAGGCACTGGCTGCTCAGCTGCAGGACTTTCTAGAACTTGAGAAAGGGGCCACAGCCAGGCTTCTTACAATGTTCTAGGCTTTTCCAACAGCTTTCTAGGATTTTCCATTGCTTTTTCCAAATTCTACCTTCTGGGGCACAGCAACTTGTGAACCTCTGCTATTGTTCAGAGGCCCAGCAGCAGGGGGAAGTCAGACTCTTCCAAACTTTCTGTGTGGCTTACTGCAGCAGTCAGAGCCCAGCAACCAGGCAACAGAAGCCTGAGACTTGAGTCTGCAAGAGTCCTTTGCCTCTGTGTTTTCAGATCAAGTCCCCTGCTCTGCTCAGTCCTGTGGGGCTGCCCCTGTGGACTGCAGTCCCCAGACTCCAAGTCAGCTAAGATGGGGCCTGCCAGGAGATCCGAGGGCTGGAGGCCACAGCGTATCTCCTCCTCCTCTCCACCCCAGAAAGCATCTCTGGCAGCGGCTGCTTCCTCTCTACAGCCTTGGCTCTGCGGACAGGGCTGCCACGGCCCCAGCATTTGCTGGTGTCTACTGCTTCAGACTGTGGGGACACCACCTGTCTCCTTTGTCCCTCCAGCTAGGGGTGGTAGCAGTTTCCGTTTTGTCGATCTCCGGCTTGCTTCACAGGGAACGTACTCAGCTCCTCCAGCACCTGCGTCTCCATTTCTGTGTGTTGAAGTCTCTCATTTTTAAATACCTAGAGAGGTTTATGTTTTGCTGGATGGACCCTCAGTGGTATAGTTCCCCATTCAGGGCACAAAGGCTTTTGTACAGGAATAAACCCTAGATGTGAGCTAATTTTAACTGAGCTCTTCTTGCGTGCCCTCTCTCTCTATATATATGTCTCATTATGTTTTTAAAACAACCTAATGTGATTGGTACTATTATTATCTTCATTTTACAGGTAAGGAAACCGAAGCTTAGAAGTGAGTAGTGACTTTAACAGGGTCACACAGCTCACAAGGAGTAGGCCTGCGATTCAAACTCAGATAATCTGATTGCAAAGTGCTGGTTCTTAACCTGTAAGACTCACAGGTTTTTCTCTAACATGAAAACCCATGAGCCAGGCAGTCAATGTTTACTTATCTGTATATCTTGAAGTATTGTATCTTAAATATATTCATCCGGCTATTCTCGACAGTAAAGGGGTTGGCTTCTGCTGGTCTACAGTCTTATAAATAAATTCAAGAAATTCCTGAGAATGACCAATATCTATTGGTTCCTCACATGTAAAGCACAAGAAAAGTTCATCTTACAGGGGGATTTAATCCTGAAAGGAGCTTTAAAACAGAGAAAAAAGAAATTTGTAGGAAATGTTTCTTCATTTCTTCTCTGGTTAGCAGATTCACTGTTGATATGTCTAGGCTTAGAACTTGAGAACTAGTGTGTTATCATGAGAAAAGAATGGAATTGGGAGACCGAAGGACCTGCTATAAAATGAGAAAAATGACACCACCATGTAATCACTCTGATATGGAGGAAATGTTTAAGAACAGGTGTTTGATAGGTAGCTCTGTCACCACCATCATCGCCACCATCACCGTCACCATCATTACCATCCTCTGAACTCAAGAGACAACTGTATTCTTTCTTCCTTTCCAGCAAACATTTAGACATCTAAGATAGGATGGGTATAGTGCTAAGGTCTTTAAATATCCATTCATTTCATCTTTACGACATCTATAAAAGGTAAATATTCTTTCTTCCCTTCAATACACAAAGAAACAAAGAATCAACGTTCTGGTAACTTGCTCAAGGCCCCAGAGATTTAAGAAGCAGTGCCAGGATGCGACCTTGTTCTGTCTGACTCCCAAGCCCATGTTCTTTCTATATCCCCCCACTTTATGATATGATAACTATCCTATACAAAGAAAACATACTTGGAAGTGTCAGTTCACTACGAAATATAGTGAGAGCCATGGGCTAAGAGTTGGAAAATCTGAGTTTTAGCCTTGACTCTGCCATAAATGACCTAAAAGTTTGAACTAGCTCCCTCATCTCCACAATGAGAGAAATGGATTGCAAACAGAGGTCCTTCCTTAGCCGTTCTCCATATAAAATACACACAGTGCTGCTTCTAAAATACCAGGTAAGGGGCTGGGTGCGGTGGCTCACCCCTGTAATCCTAGCACTCTGGGAGGCCGAGGTGGGCAGATTGTTTGACGTCAGGAGTTTGAAACCAGCCTGAGCAAGAGCGAGACCCTGTCTCTACTATAAATATAAATTAATTGGTCAACTAATATAAATAGAAAAAATTAGCCAGGCATGGTGGCACATGCCTGTAGTCCCAGCTACTTGGGAGGCTGAGGCAGGAGGATTGCTTGAGCCCAGGAGTTTGAGATTGCTGTGAACTAGGGTGACACTACGGCAGTCACTCTAGCCTGGGCAATAAAGCAAGACTCTGTCTCAAAAAAAAATAATAATAAAATAAAATATAAAATAAAATACCAGGTAAGGTGCCTCTTTGCTTGGAAACGTGAGGGCTAAAAAATGCCCTCCCAAGGTTCTCAGGGCCTGAGGAGACTTCGATAACCACCAGCCAGGCTTGCACAGCACAGATCTTGCCCAGTTTCCCCTCAAGAGAGGTTTGCTGCATTCTGCCTGATGTCCACCTGATGAACAGCAGTGCACAGCTGATGCCCTCTGTGAGACCACTTGAGAGTGGGCATATCTCATTTTTCCTTTGGCCACCCCAGAGCTTTGATGGGCTGCCCTGAGGAAAGAGGCCCAAAGACCAAGAGAGGAAAGCAAGAAAAGGTGGGAGGAGCTTAGTCCTTTCTGAAGAAACACATTTCACAATCTGTAGAGGAGTTGCGGACTGCACATGTACATCAGGAAACAATTCACGAGACGAGACTTGGACAAGTGCAGCCCTCAATACTGCCAGGGCCCCTCACATGACTGTAAAAGTGTCAGTTTATTCTGACATCCTGAGAATGCTTAAGGGGCAAAATTAGCAGCTGAAGAAACAGACGCCAAAAAAAAAAAAAATAGTGACATAGTCAAATATGCTTTCCCTGCAACTTGCACAATGCCCAGCTGAGGGTAGTTGCTCAACAAATTTTTGTTGAATGAAAAGACAAATAGCAGAAAAACAAGCTTACTGACTCAATGAATCACTTCTGGGCCTCTATTTAATACTCCCACCCCTCGATATACATATATAGTTCACATCAAGCAGTGTGTTTAAAAATTAAAAAAGGAAAATTTAAAATGCCATGAACAGCTCTTTTAATTACTCTATGTGCTGTCTCCCTTCTTCTCCCCCATCCGTCCTGACAACCATCCTTCCAACCAAACATTTATTGAGTACCTATTACATTTATATAAAAGAAAAAGGAGACTTTGCAAATGTTATGATTAAGAGAATGGTATCCTGTAATTTATCAAGTTACAGCTGTTTTAAAAACTTTAAAGGGTTATATAGAAGAAAAACATCCCAAGTTCGAGCATTTGTGTTATAACTATGTCCCACTTTATGGCTACATAAAATACTTTATAGCTTGGAAAAGTATCCTCAAAAACTGTGCCCTTCATTTAGTCTCTAGAACATACCATGATATGTGAACTTTATCTCTAGTTCAAAGTTAAAGAAACTGAATTTCGGAGAGGTAAAGCAATGTAGTCATGTTTATTTATCTACTTAGAGGAAGAAATTGGGCTCAAACTAGGATTTCCTGTCTCCTAACCTGATGTGTTGGCACACTGAAAAGGATTCTCTTGAAATAACAACCTCAGACACCTTCTCTGAAGGTGGGGGTGGGGGGATAAGAAGGGTTTTGAACATTACTTAAGACTGCATCATCTTGAGACTCTTGATTCTGAATTTGAAGGAAAAAACTCCATCAAATGAGTCACCTGACAAAGCTGGCTGAGCAGTGTGAGGGCTGCCCAGGGAGGAGGCTCTCTAGAGATGACCAGCCTTGGGTATGCAAAGCCTGTGCCAATTGCAAGCTCCTGGACGGGCAGGAATCACATCGAAGACCTACTGTCTGCAGAGGACCTAACACTAGTCTACATACAAGCAGATACTGAATTCTATTATTTTCACTAATATCCACTCATGTTATATAGAACATAAATATATTGGGTTATCACTATAGTTCAGTGCTTAAAAATAAGGACTCATTCATTGTGTGACTTTGGTTAAGTTTCTGATCTTCTTTATGCTTCGATTTCTACATCTGTACAGTTTGAAAAACAGTATCTTCCTCATAGGATTACCAAAAGAATTAGATATGTCAATATATGTAAAGTGCTTAGACCAGTGTTGTCCAATAAAAGAACAGTCTGTGATGATGGGAATGCTCTATATTCCACACTGTCCAATACAGTGGACACCAGCCTCATGTGGCAACTGAGCACTGGAAATGTGGCTACTACAACAGAGGACTGAATTTTCCATTTAATTCAATTTTAATTAGTTTAAATAAGCTAGTGGATGCTATATTGCATGCTGCAGTTAGAACATGCCTAACACCATATGAATCTTTGCTGTTTTTATTATTTTTGTTATTGTTATTGCTGTTATTATTATTAATCTATTTCTTCAGACTTAGGCTTACTTACATACCCTTGATCTCTTAGGAGCTCAGTTTCCATATTTGAAAAAATTAGATGATACTTACCTACAAAATTGCTGTGGGGATTGAGATGTAGGTATAACACAGCAGTACTCAATAAATGGGAGCTATATGATCAAGGACCTACAAAGGTACCTGGCATGAGCAGGACTCCATGTGAGGTCTTTTCCATTTATTCCTGAATGAGCCTTGCTGGTCCATGTCCTTGAGCATCTGCTCACGCTGCTCCCTCTGCCCGAGTTATCTTTTCCACCAATACACGTCATTCCCAACAATCTGCCTGGGGAACACAGACTGCATTCTGAACACACGGCTGTAGAATAGACACATCAGAAGTCCTTCCTGACCATGTCTCCCCATTCCTCAAGCAGCCCAGCCCTGCATAACTAGCCAGGCCCCCTTCCTTTGTCCCCTACTCCTGACACTGTACAGATTCTATTGTAGTATCAGACATTTATGTGTTTTCATAGACTACAGAAACCACTCTCTCTACTAGACTATGAGCAAACGGAAGCCAGGGCAAGTCTCCACACTGCAGTGGCTCACTAGTTTTTGTTGTTGTTGTTGAACGAATGAATGGATGTGTGTGGCACAAGACATATACTAGTAGATAAAGCATAGGACATTTTCTAGATGACAGCAGCACATTTAATCATGGACAAATGCTCTGTGTCTTAAATGAGAAGAAAAATGAAAATTAGTGAAGAGTTTTGAGTGACAGCTCCTGGGTAATAACAAAATTACTGGAGCTTTACAACATGCCTTGTCCAAAATCACTGGTAAAGACTAAAGGTTCCAAGGGATGGCTTCGTGCTTGACAACTGTGCAAATGTTATCATATTTGAGTCCCGCAATGATTTTGTGAGGTAGTTATCATCACACTGTTTTGCAAATAGGGAAAATGAGACTAAAGCTCTTCTACCAGCTTGTCCCAGGTCCCACACTGCTGAGGTGGCGTGGGATGTAACACACCCAGACCTACCTGATTCTGACTTTACCCTACTCTACATCATCTCGTGGTGCCTACAGACACCACACACTTTCTTTTCAACTACTTTCAAGAATTCTATGTATTCCCTACGTACTTGGCATAGCTAACTCAGATCTCTCTCAGGATTTCATGTCCTAATGCCACTAAAGCAAGTCCGAAGGGGTAACCTCAAGCTTAACAAATGAAGGGGAGCAAAACAGCTGAAAAGAGTTCTTTAATCTTAGGGTTTGATGAAGCATTGCCTTGACTTTGAAAAAATGTGGTCTAGAATTCACCCAATGTAAACCCTAAAGTACGTTTATCTTTAAAAAAAAAAAAAATCCTGTATTTTAAGTTGACAAAAAAATGTTATATAGCCTGACACTTTCCTACCTGCTTCCCCACTCTCCCAACCTCCACAGAACCAGAAAGATATCAGGGAAGGTCTCTGCCTGAATGAGATGTATTTTGTAAACAGACATTTACTAGAATCTGAACTAGTTAAGGCATGATGGTTTAGAGCAAGGGCTTCACAGTGAGACTGCCTGATTTCAGGTCCAGCAAGCTGGCCAAATCACTTAACTGTCCTGTGCCTCAGTTTCCTGATCTATAAAATTGGGATGATGATAGTAGCTTAGAGGGCTGTTGTGAAGATTAATGAGTAGAACAATGCCCGGGATGAATTTACTTAACATGTTTTCACCATAATTCTTGTTGCTACTGACAACTTTCAGTGTTAACAGCAAGGCTTGGCATGACGGTTCACTCGCCTTCAGCATGGTGTGTGCTTTGCCAGAGTTATCTGGGTCTACTGAGATTGACTGGGACATCTGTTTTCTGTCCTTGAGTATACAACTGATGACAGAATAATGGGGAGAGCAGGGGAATAGGGAAAGTGAGGTACCGGGTAGCAGGCATAATCCAGGCTAACATTTTAAATATTACTGAGCATAAAACCCAAAGCTGCATATCCCCCAAAGCCACAATTACATGTAGCACCATTTGCACTACAACTCACCTTACAATGGCATTCATCATGTCTGCGTTCGTGCCACACTCTCCCATGACTTGCACCCACCAGAAACCAATACAAGAGACTGGGGGCAGTGGCAGAGAACAAAGGACAGACTCTCAGGTAATTGGGTCTCACTCCTCTGTTCCTGCTTTCTACCCAGAAAGATCAAATCTCAAAGGTATGCTAATATGTAATAGCTTAGAAATCTGAGACTTACAGAATACTAGCAAAATCCACAGTGAAGACAAAGCAAAAACCTGATTTCAGAAATTCCTTTCTTCCTAACCTCAACACAGCCTCTACATTACTTGAACACTGTCATCTATGACTTCATAAAAAGACAATTTTTCCCCCACATACATTAGGCATGGTAAAGTGGCAGGTTGAAACCCAATCCAAACAGGCAAGATAATGCACAAAAATTACTTTGTAAAAAAAAACATTAAGAAAATGGGCCTAAGTACCACAAATGTATCTTATGGAATAAGTTCTTAAATAGATCTAAAACTGTGACTCTAAGTCATGCAGTTGCCCTCTGATATTTTATTTATTAACTGTGTAATTCAGCAGCTATTCACTAATTCCCAACTATAAGCTAGGCACTATGTCAGGTGCTAGAAATTGGAAGATCAAAGTAGTTTCCTTTTGTTCTATAAGATCCCAGTCTAGTAGGGGTGAGAAGACATACAGGCAGACGTGTATAAGATAGTACGAACAAGAGACTCAGATCTAAGTCTAATGGAAGCGTGTGGCCCTGGCCCCAAGCTGTCCTGAATGGTCAGGGGCTCCTGAGACAAGTGGAGCAGAAGTGGGTCAGCCATCAGGGAAGGGGCATGGAAGGACAGGCATTTCAGGTACCCTTGAGACAAAAGAGACAGTGACACAAATGCACAGGAGAGAGAAATAGCCAGATGATGCAAGGTTGCTGGGCTTCGATTTCTGAAGAACTTAGTTGGCATAAAGCTCTGGGTCTGAAGTCAGACAGATCTGTATTTGATTCCTAGCGCTACCAGCAGTTTGCTCTGCAACCTTTGATAAGCTAACTTGCTTCTTCCAGACTCGGTTTTCTCAGTTGCAAGGTGAGAATAATGGCATCTGCTTTATAGGGTCATTATTCCTGGTATTAGCACTTAATGGGGTTTAGGACATGCTACCCCAAAATGTGGCATGTTAGCATATTGACTATTTTAAGCTGAAGATATTTGAGAAAACCACAGAAGCAGGAAGGTCACTCTCACACCTTCCCCCCACCATTCTCCCCCAAAGCAGGTCATTAAACTTACAAAAAACCTTTCCCTAAAGCAGGTCACAAGACCCTCAGCCCTCCCTGAACTCCAAGGAAAGGAACATTCTTATCTCTGAAGATGAAGGGCTGTGGCCATGAATTGGAACGAACAGGACTTGCTACATGTTCTCTAGTTTATAACCATTAGATCATGCCCTTTTTGCCCTATCATATTTCTCCACATCTGTCCACTCTTCATCAAACTTAACAAAAAATTCTTTCAGGTTTATCTATTTCTTCAGCTCTTCGATTCCTTATGAAGTTTCCCATGTCGCATAAAACATATTAAATAGGTTTGTTTGCTTTTCTCTTGCTAATGAATCTTTTGTTAAAAGGGCCTCAGCTAAGAACCTAAGATGGGTAGAGGAAAAGATATTTCTCGTGCCCTGGATTTTGTTAAGCCCAATGTCCCAGAAAGCCCCCTCAGCCCTGGGCAAACCGGAACAGCTGTTCCCCCTCTGTGTAAGGCAGGGAGCCTTGTGCCTGGGATGGAGGAACTGCCCAATAAATGTTAGGGTCCACTTTCTTCTGAAGGAAAAGAAAACTCAGTTTTCTTCATTAACTTCCTCTTGCTCCTAGACTAATGGTCTCATTTATAAAATTATCTGAGGGTTCCTTGAAGGTGGAGAAAGAATCAGAAGAAACCAGTGAGATGCTTCAGGAAAACACTAGGAGGGAGATGGGAAGCGACAGGACAGGGTCTTCATGACATTTGAACTAAGGGAAGAGGTCGGAAATCTCAGAAACAAAGATCTTCACTAGCAGGCTAGCTCTCCTCTGACCCCAACCTCTGATGCCAAGCTCAGCACCTCCTCCCTCGGTATGAGTTTCGGTGCCATCGAAAACTTCCAGAGGTTTTGCTGGGGTTAGTTGAACATTGACAGATTCTTCAAAGCCTGGAATTCACTCTGAGATCCAAAACCAGGCTAAGTTTCCATAAGGTTAGGATTTCCCCTGGAGAGGGTCACAGGGCTCTACCACACCTAGACCGTTTCAGCCACCCTTGCTTCACACAATAAGGAGACCAAAAAAAAAAAAAAAAAAAAAAAGCCAGATCCCAATTCTACTCCCTCCTCTGCCACTGCCATTCTCGGGAGACTGGGGGTGGGAGTGTAAGGTGACTCCCACCAGCGGATAAGAGTCAGGCCAGAGAGCTCAGAGAATTAAGCGATACGCAGAGCAGCTGGAGAGAAAATCCAAAACAAAACAAAACAAAATCCTGCACAAGATAAAGGGCCCGGGGTTGTAACACAATGAATGACATGTGGCTAAAATGACTTCAAAGAGAGGAACAGCTTAGGTAAACAAATGGCATGGATGATGAGGGCAAAAATGAACTACAGAAAACCCCACGAGGAATACACTGGCATTTCTCAAACCCTGCAGTTGAAATGACATCTCTGCTTCAACAGGGATTGAGATTCAGGCCTCCCATCTGCCTCCGCACCTGCCCTTGACACGTGCCCACCTCCTTGGGACAGCAGCCTCAGCCAGGCTCTGCTCTCTTCTCGGCACCCATCCTGGGAACGGGTGCCTGCCAGCAAGGGCACTGGCTTTGAGCGAGACATTGTCACATACCACTGCTTACTCCCGTGACCTCGGGCAAATGAGCTGAGTTCCATGAGCATCTGAAGTCTCATCTGTAAAAGGGAGACTATGATTTGAAACTAAAAGTGTAGAAATACAATCTTGTGTTGAAAGAACAGTGCTATCACAGGTTCAGCCCTGATGAATATTCCCTCCCTTCTCTGTCCAGTAGGATTTAATAAACATGTACTGAGAACGACACCACATTAAGCACTGTGTTCTGCACTGCAGGGGAAATAATACCCGAAAAAACATAATTGCTGTCCTCAAACAGCTTACAATCTCCTGGGGAGCCAGGGACATGGCAGAGGCAGACTAATAAGGACTTCAACAGAAGCACAAACAAGTATTCCAGCAGGAGGAAGTAATTCCCACCATGTGGGCCCAAGAAGGCTTCTTTTTTTTTTTTTTTTTTTTTTTTTTGAGACAAGAGTCTCACTTTTTGCCTGGGCTAGAGTGCCGTGACACCTAGCTCACAGCAACCTCAAACTCCTGGGCTCAAGCAATCCTTCTGCCTCAGCCTCCTGAGTAGCTGGGACTATAGGCATGCGCCACCATGCCCGGCTAATTTTTTCTATATATTTTTAGTTGGCCAATTAATTTCTTTCTATTTTCAATAGAGATGCGGTCTAGCTCTTGCTCAGGCTGGTCTCGAACTCCTGAGTTCAAACGATCCTCCCACCTTGGCCTCCCAGAGTGCTGGGATTACAGGCATGAGCCACCACGCCTGGCCTCAAGAAGGCTTCTTTACTGAAGTCTTCTTTCCTCTATCCTTAAGATCAGAGGGCTCTTAGTCACCCTGCTGTGTGGCCAGTGACTCCCAGTCCTGCCACAAAAATACCTTAGCTCTTCTTACCATCATCATCATTATTGTCATCATCATCATTATCAGAGCTAATCCTTTAGTAGTATTTACCTGTGCCTGATACTATTCCAAGTGTTTTAGGTAAATTAACTTATTTAATTCTCACAACTGCTATTATGATGCCCATTTTGGAGATGAAAAATTTGGACCCAGCATATTAAGTGACCCGTGATCACAAAGAAAGTAGGTAATAGCACAGAATAGCACAGAATATGAATTCAGGTTGTCAGACTTAGAAATAATGCCTTTTTCTAACCATTAGGCTGTTGGAATAGTGTTTCATGTATTCTTGTATATATATATTTTTGGTATACACAGTTATACATTTCTGTTGGATATATGCTAGATTTCTATATTACTTTTTACTCTTCCTATGCTCTTTCTTCTTCTAAATTCTTTATTTCAAAGATAAGAATTTTTAAATGATTTTTGAAGTAAAACTAAATCCACCAACTCAAAGCACCTCTAGGCAAACCCGCAAGGTGTCCACGTTAGTCCTGTTTCCCTGTGAGCTCTTCAGAGCAATGACTCCCCAGGCTTCCTCCAGCACAGTTCAGAGGCAGCAACCAGACCAGACAAGCTACCACTCACCAGGACTTGCCGCTCTGTGTTGACTGGAAGCACCTGCTGTGCTGTCAGTAGGCACTGTCCCCTCAAGTTAGCTGGTCCTTGTCATCGAAAATAACTCCCCCACTCCATCCTGCCATCTGCTTGTCAACCTGCAGCCTAAATTCTGGCAGGACAGTGGGCGTTCTTTCTTTGTCCTTCCTTCCATCCTTTTCCTATAAGGCTCTGTGGCCCAAGGCAGAGACGGAAGGGGCTCAGAGTCCCTGGTTATATGTAGAAGACAAACTCTTTGTATTAATATTCTGTGGAGAAAGCAATCACTGATGGCCTAATTCCAGTAGAGTAGGTTGGAAGTTTTCCCATTGTTTAAGGGAAGTTCTCTGTTAAAATACCAAAAAAGAAAAATATCTTCCCATCTTTATCATTAACATGGACTGTGCACTGAAAAAAGAGGACTCTGAACACAAGTTCTCCCTTTTCTTAATGACTCATGGTTATCAGTATAGCAAGGTGGGAGTAGAAACCAATGTTTATGAAGCCCCTAATGCTGGTCCGTGAGTGTGTTAAGTTAGGAGTTACTCTTTTGTGTGTGGAAGTATGCTGACTTCACCCCTTCATACTTCTTCTCTAATTGCCTTTTAAACCACTCATCTTCTCCCCTCCACTTTTCATGGCCAGATTATAGCATACTCATGTTTGCATTCCTAGTATCTAGCTCAGGGCTGCATGATGCTTTTGATATTTTTAATAAACTTTATCAGTGAAGTATAACCTCTATTAAAAAGCTACAAATTTATACAAGTATATACTATATACTTAAGTATATAGTATATACTTAAGTATACAGATTAGTAAATTCTCACACACTAAACATACTTATCCAGATCAAGAAATAAACTCCTTCATGCCATTTCCAAACATCATCCCCCACCAAAGACAACCACTATTCAGATGTCTAGATCATGGTATTTGCCTGGATTTATAATTTTCAAACCATTCAGTGTATTTTCTTTGTCCCAGCTTCTGTTACCCATGTTTGTGAGATTCAACCATGTTGTTACATGCAATGCACTATACATTTTTACTGCTATATAATCTGTCATTGCATGAATATACCAAACATGTATTTATTCACTTTACTATTGATGGGAATTTGGGCATTTGTTTCCAGTTTTTGATTATCACAAATAATGGTTTATGTGTATTCTTGTATGTGTCCTTTTTTTTTGGTACACATATGCCCACATTTCTGTTGGATATATGCCTTAGACTACTCAATCATACAGTATTGAGATACTGCCAAACTCTTTCCCAAAGTGTGGTATCAGTTCATACTTTCATAGCAATCCTTGAGCATTTCAGGTGTTTCATATCCCTATCAACACTTGGTGTTATCAATCTTTTAAATTTTAGCCAACTTGGTGAGTGTGTAGTGATATCAGTGTGGTTTTAATTTAGGCTTTCCTTATGATGACTGAGCCTGGAAAACTTGTCATCTTTTACTTTCCATTTGTATATCCTCTTTTCTGCAAAGTCATTCAAATATATTTTTTGCCATTTTTTTCTCAGCATGACTATACTTCTCTTATTAATCTACAGAAATTCTTCATGCACTCTGGATACCAGTCCTTTATGATTTACATTAAAATTATTTGCTCCCACTTCATGGCTCACATTTCCATGTGCTTAATGGCATGTTTTGATAAAAAGAAGTTCCTTATTTTAACATAGTCCAATTTACCAATCTGTTTCTTTATGGTTGTACTTACAAAGATGTCTAGACACTTAAGAAATATTTGCCTATCCCAAGATCATGAAGATCTCTGTTGTTTTGAAACTTCATATTTTACATTTCGTATTTAAGTCTATAATCCATTTGGAATCCATTTCTATGTATAACGTAGGGTCCAACATTCAGTTTTTGCCATATTGATATCCAATTAGCAGAGCACGGTTTCACTGAAAAGGCCATTCTTTCCTCATAGATCTGCAGAGACACCTTTGCCACAAATTAACTGTCCATACATGTGTTTGTTTCTGGACTCCTTAATTTGTTTTCCTCTGATTCATTTGTCCATGCCCTAACACCAGTGTTATTACTTTATGATAAGTTCTGATATCTGGCAGTATGAAATCCTCCAAGCTTTGTTCTTCAAGATTGCCTTACTATTGGCCCTTTCCATACAAGTTTTAGAATGATTATCAATTTCTATTCCCCCTAACTCTGCTAGAATTATGATTGGACTGCATTGCATGTATAGAATGACTTGGGGAGGATTATTACATTTACAATACCGAGTCTTCCAATCAGTGGATATCACATATCTCTCCATTTATCTATGATTTTTTAGTTTCTCTCAATAATGATTCAGAGCTTTCTTCGATGTCTTTCACATTTTTATTCCTAGGTACTTTAATATTTTGATATTACTGTAAATCAAGCCACTTAAAAACTTTATTTTTCTAAATGGTTGTTTCTGGTTTATAGAAATAAAATTGAATTTTGTATTGAGATTTTCCAATAGCAACCTTACTAAATGAATAGAAGTGATGAGAGTTGGAACAGTTTCAGTATTTCACCACTAAGTATGATATTTGCATTAGGTTTTTTTTTTTTTTTGCAAATATCCTTAATCAGAATAAGAAAGTTCCTTTCTACTAGTTTGTCACGATTTTTTTTAAATGATGAATATGTGTTGAATATTATCAAAAGCCCTTTTAAAATAACTATTAACATAATCATATAATTTTTTCTCTTGCATCCTTTTTATAATACGAAATTGGATTAATTTTTCACTTGAGTTTTTCACCAGTTTTGGAACACTGTTGGTCATTATCTCTTCAAATATAGTTTCTATGTATGCCTTATTACTAGGTTATTAAGTATGAAATATATAATTTCCTTAAGTACTAAGTTTGATAGCTGAAATCTCTGGGATCACTTTGAAGCTTCTTGTTTTATTTTTACTGTAAAGATACACCCTCAGTCTTTCTAACGCATGGTTTGGCTTGTGATTATCTGTCAAAAAAATTTTTAGAGCAATTTTTGTGAAACCACAGATAAGTCAAAAATTCGTGTTATTTTTGAATATGAGTTCTGTCATGGAACCAGTGCAGCACAAACAGCTCAAAATATCAACCGAGTGTTTGGGAAGGATGTGGCTAATCAATGTGCAGTATATTGATGGTTTGAGAAGTTCTGTCTGGTGATTTTGTTAATCTTAAAAATGAGCCATGTGGGTGATCTGAGACCAAAGTGGATAATGATGAGCTGAAAGCTATAGCAGAAACGAATCCATCTCAACCTATGCATGAATTAGCAGCAAAGTTTGACATTACTATTCCAACAGTATTGGACCATTGGAAACAAATGGGCAAGGTAAAGAAGCTGGATAGATGGGTACTGCATGAATTAAATGAGCGTCAGAAGAGAAATTGCCTTGAAATTTGCCTTTCTTTGTTGTCGTGACATAAAGGCAAACCATTTTTACATTGTACTTTTATGTGTGATGAAAAATAGACTGTTTTTGACAATTGCAAGCATTTGGCACAATGGCTGCATAAAGATGAAGTGTCAAAACACAGTCCAAAACTGAATATTCATCAAAAAAAGCTAATGGTGTATGTTTGGTGGTCCAGCACTGGTATTATCTACTACAGCTTCATGAAACTGGGTCAATCGATTATACCGATGTCTACTGCAACCAATTGGATAAAATGATGAGGAAGCTTGCGATTAAGCAGCCAAGACTGGACAATAGAGATAAACCAATCCTCTAGCAAGACAACGCTTGACCACATGTTGCACAAACAATGCTGCTCAAACTACAGAGGCTGGACTTGGAAACTCTCTGTCATCCACTATATTAACCAGACCTTGCACCAACTGACTACCACTTCCTTCCAAGTTTTGGACCACTTCTGGCAAGGAAAATTATTCAATTCTCCACAAGTTTTGGAGAATGCCTTTCATGATTTCATCACCACTCACACTCTATACTTCTTTGCTACAGCATAAACAAGCTACTGCTAACATGGCAAAACTGTGTTGGTAGTTTAGGCACATACTTTAATTGTACTGCTTCTTGTTTGAGATATCAACTACACTTCTGATTTGGAATCGGACATTTCATATTTAATGACCTAATATCTAAAGCCCTTCTTGGAATGAGTATCTTGCTTAAGACCACCTTCAGTGGCTTTCCAATACCTGGAGCGAGACATAGGAGGTATAAACTTTTCAACATTGTACTCAAGGACTCCCAATCTGTCTCCACCTATTTGATCTTTATAGCCTCACATTCCAAGAACTGTTTATAGATATCACAGGTTTCAGCCAAATTGAAATCTTTACCATTTCCCAACCTCATTCCAGTGCCTTCACTTGTGTTATTCTCTCCATCCAGGACACTCTACATTTTCTCGCTTCCAGGGGAGAACACACCTATTATCCCAGATTCTGTTCCAAGGCTACCCTCCTTCCCTTAAGGATCACGGGAGCTGGCATCTGGGGGTTCTTATTACCAGTTACATGACCTTGAGCAAGCTGCTGGAGTGGATGTGAAGATTACACATGAAGACTCTCCAGCACATTCCTGTTACGCTGAGGTCCCTCAATGAGTATTAGTATCTTTGTCTTTTCTTTGCCTTACTGTTTCAACTAAAAGTGTCTTATCCTTTTTTAAAATTGCTATAGAACTTAGTCCACATGTCTCTGTTTCTTTGTATCACTGTATTTGCCACAGTAATTAATCTAGTGCTTAGCATGTTGTTTATGCTAATCCATTCATCACGCATATATTCATCCATTTATTGAGCTGAGAGCTGGGGCCCAAAGCTACACGGATGAACAGGATCAGAGTCAATCATCCACAAAAATCTCACAGTCTAAGTGGAGGAGACAGTAATGCAATCATCTATTCAGGTGTTTAAATGTTGTCTGTGTGTTACACTTAATGAGAGGGATATGCACAAGGGGAAAGAATTATGAGGCCACATGCATTAGGGTGGGCAGCAATGTACACTACAGTGAAGCAGACAGCATATGAATTCTTTTGAAGAGCCAAATTATTCAGGTGTACTTAATATATCTCACCTAATCCAATTGTGTGAACTTTTCTTTACAACTTTCAACTATGAGAGGTCTGGCGCTAGAAGGCATGTGAAGTTTTCACTCGTATTATTGGTACTAGTGGGAGATTCCCCACTCAAGATTTCACAGTGGGAGTCACAGGGCTGGTACACTTTTAACTCTCTAGGCTAAATTCAGCCTAGGAACCTGCAGCAATACAGACCAACAGCCTAACACATTCTCTTTAAATAGAATATTAATAGCTTTAGCTTTCCCTAGACCTGAGCATTTGATGCAAAGAGTTTCCATGTCTTTTGGTTTTAGAACATTTTTAGAAAATCATCTACAGTTAATTTTGTTGACAATGGCTTGTGTGAAGCTATATAATGGCAACAAGGAGAGAGCTGGGGTCAGACAGACCAAGTACTCTCTACTCTACCACACTGGCTGCCTGAGTCTGAGCAAGTCTCCTTCTTGTCTTTAGAGGGGGTGGTGAGGATGTGCACACCCCTAAAGCTTATTGTCCACATTAAGTGCTGCCTAGATAAAGACTCAGGTAATGCCCAGCACGTGGTAAGTGTAACAGATTGGAGAATCTCTTTATTGTAATGCTTTTAAAGCAAAAATTTAAGAAAGCAATCTTTCAATTAGCTAGGATTCAACTTTACCCTTTTTGAATTATATAGAGAAAACTTTTGACTGTGACTAACTTGATTTAGGCTGCTCTCTTGCTATATTTTCAAGGCACCACTGGGGAATTCCATTAGGCTCATGTAGGGGTTAGGTACAAGGCAGATATTTAGGTGCCAGTTAAACCCACCAGTCAGAATCTGTGTGTGTGTGTGTGTGGGGGGGAACCCGGTAATGTGCATTTTAACTAGTTCCTCGGGTGACTATGCATACCCACGCTTGAAAACTGCTACAAAAAGTAAATAAGGATAGAAATCAGATTTTTTTTTCTTAAAAAAACTGTAAGTCATTCTAAGTTTAAAGAAAAATACTTTTATTTTTGGTTATCCTTACTATGAATTCAATTTCCTATGAATGTCTGGAAGTAATCTAAACAACCTATTTTCTCCTGTTGTTCCTTCATATATTTTCCATTCCCTATCTCTGACAAATAGCAATTTCTAACTAAAATAGGAATAGAGGGAAGTTACATGGGATAATCTGTCATTATTACCAACAAAATGAAGATGGGAACACTCAGAAGTATGGAAATCCCATAGGGCTCTTGAAGGATATCCACCAGCTCAGACTACAGTGAAGACAACAAGCAAACTGTGCATTTTCTGTTTGGATTTGAAGACTGGAGAAATAACAGGGTGAAGAGAAGGAACCAAAGATAAAATTCCTCTCACAGCAGACAGTGGGAGACAGTGGCAGTGGCAGAGACGGGAGTGGGCATGAGACAGGGAAAATCAGCATTGCCTGCCCTCAGGCCTGGTGGATGAGAACAGTAATGGTGAAATACAGACTGCAGAGAAGGGGGAACACACAGCTTTCCGTCCAGCCACGTTTCTGCAGGCTCGGCAGCTGCTGACGCAAAGGTAAAGTGCTAAGCACTGCCAGGGACTGGGTCATTTCTGAATCCTCCCATAACCTGGCAGAATAAATATGTGCTTAATTCCATTTTAAGTAAACTTTAAACATCTAAGCTTAAAATGAGATGGTATCTTTTTTATGACTCTATTTCTTTGGAGTATCATCCCTTAGTATTAACAATCATAGCTACACTCTCAAAGGCCCATGCTTGATGTAGAACATTCCATGTACATTTCACATCAAAATCCGTGCCGAGGAAGCTATTTGAATAGATAAGGTTGATTCAAATTAATTTTAGCATCCAACCACCTTGACTCGGAATTCAAGGTCTTCTACATTTGAGCTTCCAACTTGGAGTAGCTAACACTTGTTGAGTGCTCTGGATGTGTCAGGAGAAGGCATCTATATAATAACCCTAGGAGACATATTCTCATCCCCATTTATAGAGGGCAAATATGAGGAACAGAGAAGCTAAATAACTTGGTAATAAGTGGCATAGCTGGGATTTGAACCCAGGCAGTCTGACTCCTTAGCCAGACTGTGCTACACAGGCTCTGTCTTCCCAGCTATCATCTCTCTCTGCTCACGTATTGGAGAGGCAAGTTTGCCACACTGAAATGCTCCTTGATTACACCCAGACTTTCCACATCTCCAGACCTTTGTGCATTCTATTCCTGCTTCTTAACATGCTCATCTGTTTTTGCTTCCTAGATAATGCTTTCCTAACTTGTCCTGGCAGAGTAGGCTGTGCCCTGTGTTTTGGAACATTTTCCTCAGCTCTTAGAAAAGCAGGATGTAGAATGTCCTGGGATTTTTCTAAATACAGGTCTCCCTTCTCCACTAGCTGCTGAGCAACTCTGGAGAAGGGACTGGGTCATCTTCATCTTGGTATCCCCAGTGCTCAGCACACGTCTGAGGCAAAGCACCAGCCCAACGTATATTTTCTGATTGGATTAACCTCTGCCTTGCAGAGGCAATGAGGTGTTACAATACAATGAGATGTTTCCTCACTTCATTAAGGTATGTTTTCTCAAACGTCACCATCTGGACTGAACTTTGCTGACATCTCTATAAAAGTAGCACCTCCTAGAACTTTCCATAACTTTAAACAGACTTTTTTTTTCATAGCACTTAGCAGCATGTCATGCACACACATGCATGCATATCCACATACCTATACACACATAGAAGTACATGTATGAGGAGACTTCACAAAGTTCATGAAGAATGCTCATTAAGAAAAAACTATGCATGGATTTCAGAAATTTTTTGTGCCAAAATAAATTCATACTAACTTTTTACAACATGTCTCAATAGGATCTAGTCTGAAGGACTATGGGGATAAGGCATCAGTGTGAAAGGAGCTCCAATCAGAGCAACATGAATTCTGCTAAAATTAAAGCAAGCACAAACATCAACGTTATGGTGAGGCTTGGATGGAAGAATGGTGAAATCACTGGTGCTTTACAAAAAATTTATGGCAAAAATGCCCCAAAGGAATCAGCAGTTTACAAATGAATAACTTGTTTTAAGAGTAGATGAAATGATGTAAAAGATGAAGCTTGCAGTGGCAGACCATCCACTTTAATTTGTGAGGAAAAAATTCACCTTATTTGTGCCCTAATTGAAGGGGACCATCGATTAACAGAAGGAATAGCGAACACCACAGACATCTCAACTGGTTCAGTTTACACAATTCTGAGTGAAAAATTAAAGTTGAGCAAACTTTCCACTCAATGGGTGCCAAAATTGTTGTACCTAGATTAGCTCCAGACAAGACAGAGATTTCAATGGAAATTTTAAACAAGTGGGATCAAGATTCTAAAGAATTTCTTCAAAGAATTGTAAGAGAGGAGGAAAACCTGGCTTTACCAATACAATCTTGAAGACAAAGGACAATCAAAGCAATGGCTACCAAGAGGTGGGAGTGGTTCAGTCAAAGCAAAAGTGGACTGGTCAAGGGCACAGGTCATGGCAACAGCTTTTTGGATGTCAAGGCATTTTGCTTCTTGGCTTTCTGGTGGGCCAAAGAATAATAACATCTTATTATGAGAATGTTTGAGAAAGGAAGCAAAGCTTTAGAAGAAAAATGGCCAGGAAAGCTTCACCAGAGAGTCCTCCACCACAACAAGGCTCTTGCTTATTTCTCTCATCAAACAAGGGCACTTTTGTGAGAGTTTCCATGGGAAATCATTAGGTATCCACTTTACAGTCCTGATTTGATTCCTTCTGACTTCTTTTTGTTTCCTAATCTTAAAAAAATCTTTAAAGGGCATCCATTTTTCTTCAGTTAATAATGTAAAACAGACTGCGTTGACATGGTTAAATTCCCAGGACCCTCAATTCTTCAGGGATGGATTAAATGGCTGGTATCAATGCCTACAAAAGTGTCTTGACCTTGATGGAGCTTATGTTGAGAAATAAAGTTTATATTTGAAGTCTTCTCATATACATAAACAGAGACATGCAAACATACATGCATATATGTACACATCTACACATACATATAAAAATACACACACATATAAACAGACAAATCACAAATACAAACATGTACATCAGACACACACACAAGTCCACACAAAAATATAAACAGACATATACATAAGTACATTCATACATATGCAAATGCACAATATATACACATGTACACATGCATTCACACATAAATGCATGGATGCATATGCATACACACAAATACATGCATATACCTCAAATACACATGTTTAAACGCCACAAGCATGCATTTCTAAACACACGCGTATGAAGACACCCATACATGCACACATATATAGACATACATACACATAGTTATGCACGCATGCAATACACATTTACCTACATATACACATATATATGTTTATATGGGAGTTTATGAACTCTCCCAGGAGGATAGAAGCTCTACGAAAGTAGGAACTTGGCTTTGTTTACCATTATATCTAACACACCTATATCAATGCCCGACATACAGAAGGAAGACATCATCTATTTGTTAAATGAAAAAAAGAACCTCTGGATTTCTCTTACCCACTGCTATTATTCACAACTTAAATGTATTAAAAATACATTAATCATAGCTAAACAAACATTCATGGCCAGGCTTTGTTCTAAGTGCTTTACAGATATAAGCTCATTTTGAGATAGGTACTATTATTTTCATTTCACAAATGGAGAAAATAAGGCATGGGGTATCAAGTGATTTCCCAAGGGCACATAGCCAGCCAGAGGAACCACAATTTGAATCAGTTAGGTGCTCTTAACTATCATGCTGCGTTTTAGATTTTCACTGTCTTCAGAGAGCCAAATTCTTACATCAGAGTTGTAGTACAGAGCACAGATAAAGACTGGAGTTACGGAAAGGTGGGGTGGGGGAGGTGCTGTTGAATGATATAACCAGAGATTTTGATTTTTCTATTTTCTAGGAAATTTTCCTTTTTAGTTTCTGCACATATCTATACTGTCTCCAGAGTATACTGAGGCAGTCCTCAAGATGCCTAGAGATAGGAAAACTTTAAAAATTATTTATCTTTGTTCTTTACAATGAATGCACAGTTAAGAGAAAATTGAAAACAAGAAAATGATCCAGACCTATGGAGAGATAATAAAGAAGCAGCCAGCAGTTTAGACGCGAGGCTGCCGCTATAGGGCAATAACTCAAGATACGCATTTCCCCACCATCAGCTGCTGATGTGCAAGGCCCAAAGTAAACATCAGTGCTCAGAAATAGTATATGGATGTGAAGCCCCATGCACTGAGTTTCTGTGCCATGAAAAACAGCGGACCCAATCCTACTCTTGCAGCCAGTGATGCAAGTGCAATCTTAGACTCTGCGCCCCCAAGCAAACACTTTTGCCGCAGTCTTCTACCTTTTGAACTTGGAGTGGGAAGTCCTCCTAACAGGTGCTTGGCAGCTTCAGAACCTGAGGCTGACTTATTCTGTGTTTTTTGTTTTTGCTCCCAAGTTCAGCAAAGGAAAACAGCAGCTCATTTTCTCAGCCATAAACAAATACATGAGAGAATAAGTACAACCTTCTGGTTAAAAATTCCCTCTGAATACCAGATAAGGTTCTGGAGCTGATGAGATGGTCAGAGATTTGCTTGAAATCAAGGGATCTGGGCACAGGAACTCAGATTGGATCAAGACACTCTGCTCCATTTCCCGGGCAGGACTCTTTCCGTTGTTAGATGCAAAGTCTGCACCAAAGCAGGTGTGGAGACATGGCAGGGGCACACAGAGGGCTTGCATCTTTCCAGAGATCCAGCCTTTCCTGGTCCTGCAACTTTAGGCAAATCCCTTCACCTTGTGAAGTGTCAGTTTTCTCAATCATTAAAGGGAAGTAAAAATACCTTCCTTGTTCCTGGGGTGGTAGTTTGAAAATGGCAAGTCCCTATACAAATGAGATTAGTATCAGTATTAGTTAACAAAATTACTCAACAAAATTAATATCAACATCAATATTATTGATCTCTCTACTATGCAGCCAAAAATAGCTACTTATCCCTTTCCTACCATGGTCTAATAAGCCTGGCCTTATTTCCCCACGATTGAAGGAACTCAGACTCCTGTGCTACTTTAAATATCCTTTATTAAAGTCACCTTCCCACTCTGGGCTTCAACATTCTCAGCTATAAAATGAATCTAGAAATATATCTACTCAGAATAATGTTAAATAGAGGCTCTATCTTCTGTTATAGATACAAATATGCATTGGTATAAGTATAGGCTAATGTAAGTAAAGGTAACTAAAGACACAGGCATACCTAGATACATAGAAATATACTGGCTGGGGTAAGAAGAGGAAAGTTCATAGGCTCTGCAGTCAGAAAGACTTGGACCCAGAACCTAACAACATCATTTATTAAAATGTCACCTTGAGCAAGTTATTAAATCTTGATTTCCTTGTATGTTAAATGCAGAAAATGGCAGCTCACAGCATGGTTGTGAGCTGACAATAGTGAATATTAATGTACCTAGCAAATTGGCACAGAGTAGGTGTTCGATAAATGGTAGGTGAAATAAAAATAACTGCTTTGAACTCTTTGGAAGGAACTTGAATACCAGATGATTTTATTATTACCAGCTTTGAGGGAGACTCTTTGAAGCTTAGTGTGGATTGTGACAACAAAACAAAGAGACCTATCCATGTGTGGCTTAGGGAAACTAACTTACCTATTTAATAGCTACCTGTGATATTGGCTGTAGCCATTAAATAGGATATAAGGTATAGACTGGAATAACACATTTGGGAGTCATTTTTTTTCCCCCTGATTTGGGGATGGCATAGCATAGTGGGGACAGGGGCCCTGGCCAATGAATTAGGACATGCAAATTATAAATTTGACTCTGACAGTAATTTGCTGGGGTAACCTTTGATGACTCACCATTTTTCAGAATCTCAGTTTTCTCATCTGCAAATTGAAGAATTTGGTATAGAAAATCTTTGAGCAACCTTTTAGTTCTAAAGCCTATAATTACTCATTATCCAAACTGGAGTGTGTGTATCAAACTCAAAATGTTCTGATTTCATGGCAGCTTCCCAGCTGTATATACTGAATTTTGTGGCCCAGACTTAAAAAGGGGGGAGACAGCGGAGCTGGCTGTAGCCCCAGGGCCCTGGATTGCTCCCAGCTTTCTGTCCACAGGGTAAAACCTGGCCTCCCAGCTAAGTCCCAGCCTTCGCAGTCCAGAGAAGCACATCACTCCAAGGACGCCTTGGAGCCTGGGAACAGGAAACCTGAAGTTATGGCTCCCGGGTGTATCTTCTCTGCCCCTCCGCCACAGGAGCGGCTGCCACGGCTCATGCAGCTGCCGGGGTCTCGGGCAGCGGTGGTTTCTCATTAAACCAAACCTCGACTTAAAACAATAAACTTGCAGTCACATTAACAAATTCCTCCTCCCGCCTTCTGATTCATATCTAGGAACTCCCAGAATTGTCCTTGCTCTATCTGCTCAGGGACTGGCACAGCTTTTCTCCTTCCAGATTCCTGTATCCGGGTTTCTAATCCCCTCTCCTCATTTCTCTCGGACCGCCTGCCTCTGCATCCCCCGGCTCTCCCTTTGTGGATAAGCTGCCTCCTGCCCCCAGCTCTTGGGTGGAGCCTGGGCCTGGCCTCTGCGCAGCACAGCTCCGCTGTGGCTGCTTTGCCTGCTTGGCAGCTGCCCATCCCTACTGCTGCAGACCCCTGAGCCCTCGGTGCCAACCTGTCCTCCCAGGCTGTCTCCTCTGGGTACCAGGAGACAACCTCCACACTTAGAACCAGATTCCTAGGTCCCAACCCAGACACTAAGACTGAGAATCCTCAGCAGGGCGGGGAGTCTAGGAATCTGTATTTTTTAAAGGCTCCATCATCTAGATTTAGTAATCCCTATTTCTGATGTTTCAAAATCCTCTCATATTTACTATCTTAACTATTAATGAATTCAGTGATTTACTGGGGACTATGTGGGTTCTATGCTGGACGATGGATATACAACGGTAAGCAGGAAACTGAAATAGGTATGTTGTTCCAGAAACACAGAGGAGGGACTGATTGATGTTGTTCTAAAAGTGAAATTAAATTTGGAGAAATTTCTACAGTGGAAGTAACTGAGTGCTGATGGATAAATAGCAAAGGAAAGGAGGCAGAATATTTACGATGTGTCAAAAGAAGGATCAGAGGTCCCATGAGGCTCAACTCCCACTAAGACAGATGGGGTAGGAACCATCCCACACACCCTACGCCTCAGACTCCAACTCTATTTGCTTGTTGTCTCATAACTACTTTTACAGAAGAGTTAATTTCACAAAATATATTTTGACAAAGTACTAATACCTTAGCAAAACCCTTATTTTGGGTTGCTTTTTGGCTTCTCTAGTAATAAACTGAATTGATGAAGGGAAATAATGTCACTGGAGGTGTTTGGGGATAGAGCAGGGTTCCTAAGCTTCTCTGCTATTGACATTTGAGGCTGGATAATTCTTTGTCATAGACGGTTGGCCTGAGCACTGTAGCATGTTTAGCAGTATCCCCGGCCCCTGCCCACAACATGCCAGTACCACTCCCCCTTCCCCAGAAGTGATAAAACATTCTCCAGTCACTGTCAAACGTCCCCTAGGGGTTAAATCACCTTTGGTTGAGAACCACTGGCCTAGAGGAAAAGAATATGAGCTTTGGAGTCAGACTCAAGTTCAAATCTTGCTGTGACACAAGTTATACGATTATGGAATGTTATTCTTTCTGCCTTCAATTCCTTCACATACAAAATGGGGAAATAACCTCTACCTTGCAGGATTATTGTGAGGAGTAAGAGTAAAGTAAGGGCAGTATCAGGCAGTGCAAGCGGCACACAGAAAGCAAGGAAGAAATGCTTATAACAGCTGTGGTGCCAACAATAGTGCTGGTTCTAATATTTGTTCTCATTAATAATGTTGATAATATTACTTCATTGGTAGAAATAAAGCCCAATTTAAGTTTAAAAGTTACAATGAGTGAATAAATTCCACTTTGCCAAGAAGCAATAACACGGTGGGAAATTTTGCAATTACATTAACTGGACATCACTTTCTCTAGGAATCCTTTTTATCATTCTTAAGCCTCAATTTTGAGTCCATTTTATGTTTTTCCACAGCTGTACATACATGGCACAAATAATTGTAATTGTTTGTTTACTTGTCTGTTTTCTTTACTAGACTACAAATTTTCGTAAGTCCACATTTCTCTCATATTCACCGTATATCCCTATCCACTAGTAAAGTGGGTCATTCATAAATATTTTTGAAAGACTTTCCTTTTTCAAGATTTGCTACTTGCCCACATAAAATTTTAAGGGTCAAATTCAAGAGAACAGTGGGCCACATTTTAATAGATATGCCACTCCTTATAACAGAGTGATAAGTGTGTGCTATGCAATCAGATGGTGTGGGTTTAAATCACACATCTACCGCTTAGGTGTGACTTTTGGAAAGTTAGGTAGTCTTGTGAACCTCAATTGTCTCATTTGACAAATGGAACAAAATAATAGCATGGGTAAAGTTGCTTTGAGAATAAATGTCAAATAACAAAGATCTATTCTTGGGTCTATAACTGACTCACTTTGAGACTCAGTTGTTCCATGTGCAAAATGAGGGTATATATTCTTTCCTAACTTCACTACAAAGTTACTATTAGGAGTAAATTATATAGTGAACACAGATGTGCTCATAAATATAAAGTTTACAAATGCAAGAGATTATTGCTAATTAAGTATATTTCTTGGTAAAACATGCTATTAATACATTTAGTATATATACTACTTACAAATATATACTCCCTTAAAATTAAGTTATCTAAAGTTGTTGCCTACCTACTCTCTGTTCCACAACACTGATAATGATCAGACAAGAAATTGGCATGTTTTATCGCTCACTGGAACAAACTATGATTTGTTCTAGGAGGGCATGGACCAGACACCGTTTTTGCAAGACACTGTTTTTGCAAGACTGGCTAAATAAATTCTTCTGCCATTAAAAAAGGAAAAGAAATTCAAAATCCTCATTTTGGCTTGACTCTGCAACTCAGATGAGCAATTTAAACCAATTCAACATCTGGCCTACATGAGTAATTTAAGCCGATTCAACATCTGGCAAGGAATCCAGTATCAGTAATCAAAGAGTCATGTTAAACCTAGGCACAAAGTTTGCTCTTGCCCAAAACCTGCTCAGGTGACAGAAGCAAGAAGGACAGAGATTTCCAGATATTTAGGAGTAGCTCAAGGACTACACAAACATTTGATCCTAGTGAACTGAGCCAGGTATACCTATTGTATGAGAGGTTACTATATCTCTCAGTTGTAATATTCACCCCTCCTGGAGGGAATGCCGTTCATTCATTCATTCATTCCCTTATTCACTAACTATGCACGTGGTAAGAGTCTTCCATTTGCAAAGAACTATGCAGGCTGCTGGGATCTGAGGATGAAACAATAAGGTACTAAAAGAGTTTACAAATTATTAGATGAGACAGCGGTGTACACACAAATCTGTAAGCGTGAGACACAGTGGGAAAGAAGGGGAAAGAGTGCTTAAGTCAATTTGGGGAGTCAGGGGAGGACTCCCAGAGGAGATGGCACAGGATTGAAGACTTGATAGATAGTCAGGAGTTTGTCTGATAGATACGAGCAACTGAGAAGAGAGGGGCCTGAGACAGAAATCAGCTTATTATTGCCTTTCAGGATAGTTGGGGTGCTGGAGCCAAGAACAGACCTGGAACAAAGTTAATGTTATTTTTATAAGCTAGAAAAATATCAGCAGCAGGAGCCCTGGCCATAACCACCCCCACAAAGTGCAAACAAAGCTACTCCTATCTTCTGGCTGTCTGCTGGAGAACTTACTAACCAGCACCTTAAAAACAAAATGTTCTTTTATCGTTGATTTTTATTCCCACAAAGTCCTTCCTCCTCTTTTCCAGAACTGGAAAAAGCATGCATGGAGCTGTACTTGTGTCTTTGATCTTTATCCTCCCTTCTCAGGCTTTCCTAGGGATGAGAGGCCAGAGGTATTTCTCCAAAGCAGAGTGCAGATCCCTTCTGCTGGTCAGAATGTAGAGTTCGAGGCAGGGGACGCCAGGGAAGCACCTGAAGTGACCACAGTCATCAGGGCTGGTCCGCGAGACACCTGGCCAGCATCTAATTCTGACTCCAAAGCTGGGCTCTCCCTTCACATTCGGGGATCTCTCAGCACAGAGTTCTTGAGGCTGTCTCTGACCTCCACCTATATGGAATCTTAAAGGCCTGAGTCCTGCCTTCTGTTACAGAGAGCTGGAGGAGGAAAGTTAGGGCAGATTCAGCAAAGGCAGAGGGAGTCCAGAAGCCTCGGTTCTTCTCCAGCTGCCTATGCAACAGGAAGACGGTTCTCCTGACAGACATTGCCCACCAGGGTAGTAACTCCGAAAGCTTCCATGTATGCAGCTCCTACTGCATGTCAGGCTTGTGCTTCCAGAGCAAGAAAACCAAAGAGAGATGCTTCCTATGTGCCAGACTTCTGCCGGCTGCTTTATTGACATGATTAGTTCTCCTAACAGTCCTGGGAGGGGGCACTGCTATCTCTCCCCGCAGAACAGGAAAGGAGAGCGCTGAGAGGCCCCGTATTTGTAGGCGAATAGGAATTTAAATCCACTCTTCGGACTCTGTGTTGAGTGCCTTTATCACAGCATCGCAGTGTGTCTCAGTGCATTAGCTGTCCCAAATCAAGACTAGCAAGCTAGAATCATGCCAGGCCAGTGGAGAACAATGAGAATTTTCTCTCCAAACGGAGTGGGACTTTGTCTGATTTGTTCACTGCTGATAATCCCCAGTGCCTACACCAATAACTGACGGGGGCATGAACTCGATGTATATCTTTAGAGAATGTGCTTGGACCAGTGGGTAATCTTTTCATGACTTTCAGACCTTTGCTCTCCTCCACATCTTGGTAGGGGCACAGGCAGGTTGGGAAATGAGCAGGAACATTTGCTCCCAGGCCTCCTCTCTTTCCTACACATCCTAACCCTGAATTGGCTGTAAGGTGAAGGGGAAAGAAGGTGGCATTGGAAAGTATAATAAGGATAAAACTTGGCCAACTCCTTTATTAAGTAGGTCTTTACTGTCCCACAGTCACTGAGAACCCCCTTCCTGTGCCCTTCTAATGTGATGGGGGCACATAATTGATCTCGTGCATTAGCAACCATAGTGTAAAACAAAACACTGTTAGAATGAAAGGCTGGGAAAAAATGTATGGCCATAGCTATGGTGAGAGATACTGAGAATCAAAACACACGCTCTACAGAGAAGAAAGTATCTGATATAGCTCTTCAGGTTAGAGGAGAAGCTAGCCCTTCCTAAGCCCTTCTGGCCACTAACGGCACTTAAGCTCAGGTCTTAAGGAATCCAAGGTCCTTATTCTATCTTTCCACTTAAAAACTCACTTTTGGAAAATAGGGGAAAATGCACTGTCTTGGGAGCATTTGAATTTTAAAGGGAACAAAAGGTCTAAGCCAAAGCTTCTAAAAGTAAAATTCTTATCTAAGCATCTCCCTTTAGGAAAAAGATGGGGATCATCTGGCAATCTCCCTCTTGTAGGGTACAGCGAGTACTGGTCAGAAGTGAGAAGGTGTGTTTTTGCACATCCCTTAGGGAACTTTAGGAAACCACAGTACCTACAGCTCCCCAAGGGGCAGCCCTCGTTCTTTCAGCATGTCGTGGTCCCAGCCAAGTGCTTGTCACCTGGGAGTGGGTGGATGATTGAGATTGTCAACCCAGGGATATTTGAAAAAGCATGATGAAGAAAGTTTCCCTGGCCTCACACAAGATCTGGAATGTCAGGATTGCTAGGGAATAAGAATACTCCATGTCTGTCTAGACTTCAAGCTTTCTCTGTACTTGTACTTAAAAAACAAAATCATGCATTTTAATCAAAAGCATGTAATGCTCACAATGAAAGGTGTCTAGAGAAAAACACCCTTCCCTGTAATCAGAACTACATTACATACCATTTAACCAACCTACACATATTATCAGTTATTTACTAATTCTCAGGCACTGTGTTACATCCTGAGGACATAAAGACGAACAGGACTGACATGTTCATCCTAGATTGATGAGAGCTGTCCTGTTTTTGCAAGCCCATGCACTATGCAGAAGACACTGCTTAATATTCTGGTGAATAAGGAAATAAATTAACCGTTGCTCTATAGGTTAAGGCCATTTCACCTTATTCTTGCTTTAATGAAACTTTATTTATTATTAAATAAATAAACTTATCAAGCACCTCTAAGAACCAGACACAAGGCTTGGCATGAGAGATTACGAGATGAAAAATATAATGTCCCCTTGCCCTCAGTGAGTTCACAGTCTAGTGGAAAAGACAAACAGACAAATTAGAAATCACAACACAATGTGATAATTTCTTCAAATAGTTTGCTGAAAGAAGAACAATTTAGAGAATGTCTGAATATGTCTGAGTGTCCCATGGTAGGCTTTTGCAGAAGAGAAATCATCTGATACTGATCTTTGGGTTAAAGGAGAAGCTAGGCAGCTGGAGAAGTGGACGACCAATCATTCTGGGCAGAGACATACCTGCTGAGCCGTGGAGGTGTAAACGCATGGACACAGTGCTGGAGGCATGAACAATACAAGTATCTGAAAGATAACTACTGGCTGTAGGATGAAGTAGGAACCAGAATATCCTTCTAAGGTTTTTGATTATGATCCGCAGTTAAAAAATTCATTGTCAGTAAGGCGTAGTACACACAGGTACATGCACACAGAATGGGAACACAGCTACACAGAGCAGTGCTGACCCTTATGACATGCGACGCACTCTGATGTTTTCTACCTGTTCTATTCTAGTCCACTGCATTTTATTCTGAAAATTCAATGATCATGTCCTGCTAAATTGACCTCATCAATTATGAACCACAGTTTAAAGCAAAGCATTGTTAGAATGTTAAGGCTAGGGAAAAATATATGGCTATAGCTGAAGTGAGAGATACCAAAACAACTACCAAAAAGCCTCCCAAAAACTAAAAACCACAGTAAGGATGAAGAAGTGGATACTCACCAAACTTTATTGTAATTCTTTGTTTCACTGTGCTTTCCCACTAAAATTTGGGGAAGAGACTTTGGTTTTCTTTTGTTTAGTTTTAAATTCGCTGCTCCCTAGCACCATGCCTGGACATGGTAAGTGCTCAGGGGGTATTTGATGAATAAATGAATGACAGGTTCGAGAGTTATGCAGGAGTTGAAATCAAGAATACAGCCAAGGAAATGGATATAGGACATAGCCAAATATATTATCAAAATACATCTATTAAACTTACAAGAGCTTTGTAGTACCATTAGGGAAAAAAGTATACGTAAGTACACCAGTTAGAAATTAATGTATCTTTTACAAATTTTCAATAAACTAAAGAATCATCCAGATGTTTATTCAAATAATTTTTTTCTATTATTATATAGAGAGAAATCAATAAAACTATAAATAAATTCTATATTTGATGAAAAGTTCTATAATTCTATCCAAATGCCTAACTGGAAAAGGCTTTTCATTATTATATCTTGAAACACCAGTCCTTGACCTTTGCTTTGAAAACAGGAAAGGGGTGTGGTAGGTTCTGGGGACCCTTCCATTTGAACACAATGTGGGCCATAGGCACGGAATGAGAAATTACCTAGTCCTCCTGCATGGGCATCAATGAGTGAGGCTGCCACTGCAATCCCCGCCGGAAGGCCAAGGTCTTTTGCTGCCTCTGGTGTGAGCCCATTTCCAAGAGAAGCTCCAGGTGGCAATACTTGGTTTCCTGGATAAACAGGAGAAAAAAACAAACACTCATCAGTTTGAAACACACAAAAGCAAACAGACGGTTTTCTTAAGAGAACCTCTTTGCTCCCTCCTCCCTTCTCTGCATTTTCTCAACTCAGCAAAGATAAAAAGCATGCATCCATGAAGAGTCCCTTTGTTCATTTGGCGACTTAGGTGTACGTACTTGGTACCTATGGGTCACTCTCTGGGGTGCTTTACAAAGCCAGGAGCTCTGAGGCATCATTCAAACCAGAGAAAGATTCTATTAATGGAAAATTCTAAAAAGAATATAAGCACAGTAGCCTCTTGAAGACCAGGTTAAGATGCCTGAACTATTCCAAATGGGCTTCCCAACACAGCAGCTTTACCAGCACACTTCACACACACACACACACACACACACACACACACGTTCACACATACTCCCAGATGTACACATATTCTTAAAGTTGTCAAGAAAACTTACTCCTATAGTTGCTTCCTATCGCAAGATAAGAAGGTGAAGTATTTTGTAACAATAAAGAATTTGTTAAAAGTTTTTCTCAAAAGTCACCTCCAAAGCAAAATACTCATTTTCCATCATCTGACACCAACTTACATGACTTGAGTAAACTGACAGAGGAAGATTTCCGAATATGGATTGCTACAAAACTGATTGGAATCGAAGAGAAAATAGAATCACAACATAAAGAAACCGCAAGAATAATACAAGAAATGAATGAGAGATTCTCCAAAGAAATTGAGACTATCAAGAAAAACCAAACAGAAATTCTGGCAATGAAGGAAACAATCAAGGATCTTCATAACTCAGTGGAAAGCTTAAAGAACAGGATGGACCATGCAGAAGAAAGAATCTCAGAAC
>VSMD01057439.1:0-100567 GCA_008750895.1 Mirza zaza | reverse complement strand
CAAAGAACTCAAGCAAATCAGCAAGAAAAAAAACACAAACAATCCTATTAAGAAGTGGGCAAAAGACATGAACAGAAGCTTCTCAAAATAAGAAAGACAAATGGTCAAGAAACATATGAAAAAATGCTCAGTGCCACTAATCATCAGGGAAATGCAAATTAAAACCACAATGAGATATCACCTTACCCCAGTTAGAATGGCTTATATTAAAATGCCCAAAAACAATAGATGCTGGCATGGATGCAGAGAGAAAGGAATGCTTATACACTATTTGTGGGACTGCAACTTAGTACAACCTCTATGGAAAACAATATGGAGATTCCTCAAAGAACTAAAAGTAGAACTAACATTCAATCCAGCAATCCCACTATTGGGTATTAACCCAAAGGAAAAGAAGACTTTTCATCAAAAAGACACCTGCACTGGAATGTTCGTTTCAGTGCAATTCACAATTGCAAAGATGTAGAATCAACCCAAGTGCCCATCAATTCATGAGTGGATTAATAAAATGTGATATATATATATATATATATATAATGGAGTACTACTCAGCCATAAAAAAGATGAATTAATACATTTTGCAACAATCTGGATGGAACTGGAGACTATTCTCCTAAGTGAAGTATCTCAGGAATAGAAAACAAACACCACACGTACTCACTATTAAATTGGTACTAACTGAAGAGCACATATATGAACAGAGGGAAGTGAAACTCAGCAGAAATCAATTGGGGGGCAGAGGGGAAGTGGGGAAGGGCAAAAACCTATCTAATAGGTACAATGAACAGTATCTGGGTGATGGGCACCACTATAGCTAGGACTCAAACATTACAAAAGCCATCAATGTAACCTAAAACATTTGTGCTCCCTTAATACTTTGAAATTAAAAAAGGAATACACTCAACTTTTCATATATGCGGGTTCCACATCCACAATCAAATGGACATGAAAAAATACAGTATTCTAGGGATGCAAAACCCACATATATAAAGGCTTTTTGTATCTGCGGGTCCTGCAGGTCCAAATTCCTTGAGACTTGAGTATGTGCAGATTTTAATAGAAGAGAGGGAAGGGGGAACTCAGAACCAATCCTCTATGAGAGGCAACTGTATTTCATTTCTTGGGCACCAAACTCTGATTCATCACTCTCTCGTCTTAAAGACTAATTCAGCCACCTGCTGTTTTTCACGTCAATCTTTGTCTTCTAAATCTTTGGTGTGAGAAATTTAGTTTGTGACCATGACATCAAAGAAGATAGGTTTTTCTTTATCTTTTTGGTCAGATTTTGGTAAACAAAGGTGGAAATAAACACAGAGGACCTCTGGTTCCCTATCTATCTTCCAATCCTCCCTTGTTCCAGGGAATTTTGGATTCCCAGCCTCTTCCTGTCTTATCTATCAAGGAGGAAATAACAGCTCAAAAGCAGCAGTTCTAAAGCTCTCCAAAGGCGCAAACTCTTGACTCCAGTGTTTGCTCTGGACAACAAGTGACTTCCTGCTTTGCAATAGAAATTTTAAAGGGCTGATTTTTTAAACATCCAAAGAACCTACAAATCCCTATATTTTTACTAGTTACAGACTAAGCCAGAATGTCAGAAATATTTGGGTTGGATTTTCTTACACTCTAGAAATATTTCAAAGTTAAGGAAGCATTTATAAGCAAAGAAAATTAGAGGTTTAGTAATTCTTCCTCCCAGGAAATTTCAAATTTTGGTGTGAACCAAGAATTGCCCAGATAATTTTGGCTGAGTTCCTGGGTCACACTCAGACACTCAGTAGACAGAGCAGGGCTCTAAAGTGTGGGCCCCCAACATGAGGCATTAACAGTGCCTGGGAACTTGTTAGAAATGCAAATTCGACAGCCCACTCCAGACCTCCAGAATCTAATACTCGGGGAGTGAAACCCAGTATCCAGTGTTTTAACAAGCTCTCCAGGTGATTCTGTTGTGCACTCCTGAGATATAGCATGATTGTTTTTTTTACCATAGTGGTTATCACTTTGAAAAGCTACTGATATCTGGTCCCCAGGCCTGGGTCAGTTGAGTCAGAAGCTCTGCATACATTTAGCCAACCACTGGCAGACAGGTGGGCTGCTGGGTTTGTCCAGGGCCATCTCTTCTCTCCCCACAAAGATACACACAATTATCTCAGCTAACACATTCCATCGTTAGATCTTCCACCTACTCATCAAACTTCCTACTCCTTCCTTCACCCACCTCTCTCCAGCTTTATTGGGGTCTAATTGACTAATAAAAATTATGTATGCTTATGATGTACAACATAATTGTTTGCCATATGTATACATTGTGAAATGATTTCCACATTCAAGCTAATTACGCCTTTCTTCTCATCTTACCTTTCTGAGCCTCCTTAGTGCCCTGCAAACACCGTGTCCTCCGAGCTTCTGCCTGGAACTGCTTCCTTCCCCCATGTCAGGTATGTAGCTCCCAATGCCCTTCAAGCCCAGCTCAAGGTCATTCACTGCAAGAAGCCTCCTTTGACTCCCTCTAGTTTTGTGTACACCTCCCCTACCTCTTCCCTCTGTCAAAGCACTTACTGAACTGCATTATGATAGTCTATTTCCCCAAACTCTACTCCCCACTTCCTCCCCCCACTTCGGGGCAGGACCTTGGCTATCAACAGTTGTGTGCCTGTCACCTACCACAGTGTCCTGCCTGCACAGAGTAGAGTAGCGAAGGCAGCATGAGCCCTATCATTGGTCGTTATGAATGAATCCCTGAGGCAGCACATTATTGGAGATGCTATAAGAGGTTAAGAGCATGGACCATGGAGCCAGATTGTTGGGTTAAACGAGCTATATAAGTTTCGGCGAGTTACTTAACCTCTCTGATGCTCAGACTCTCAATCAGTTAAATGGAGATAGTGGTGCAATCTTTCTCAAATTAAAAGAGGGAATCCATATCAAGAGCTTAGAGCAGAGCCTGGTGAGTGCTGAGGCCTCAGTGCTAAGCAACAAAAAGGACCAGAACATCCTAAGATGCTTTTGTCATTAGAAGCCTCCACACAGAGCACTTTGTTATACATAATCTTTGGTGCTCTCTTTCTTTCCCTTTCTCTCTCTAAATCTGCTTATTTCTTCTCTAGGCTGCTAATATTTCTTTCTCCTCTCTCATTCTCTTTCTTTGATATAATACTCTACAGGTTCACAATTAAGGTCCCCCATTCATTCCCATTAGAGGTGTGTGTGTGTTTGTGTGTGTGTGTGTGTGTGCTCATGCAGGTGTGTAGAAGATGTTGTGGTTGTGGTTTAGTTATTGATGCTAAAAATGGAACTAGGGTAGATCAGTAAATAAGATATAGGCATTAGACAATTCATTAATTAGAGGTCTTGTTTTTCAAGGATAATCCATTACAGTAAATAAACTCACATGCCCCTGAAAATTGCCACCTTTAAAATTATTGACTAAGGATAGGTCTCAGGTAAAAAGAAGGAAAAACTAAAGCCATGGATTTAGTAATTTACATCAGCTATGAAACTTAAACATACAGGCTGAATTGTCTGATAAAGTATTTATAAGTAAGGAGAATTTATAAACTGTGGGAAATGGGTGATTTTTGCAGAACATTACTTTTACCAAGAGTAGGCCAGACTTGATCTCAAGTTACCTGTCAGGTTGTGTTAGCAGTTTGGTCACATATTTGTGTTTTAAAAATCCTATCCTTTTTACCAATAAATTCACTCATGGTCATGAATGACATATTCATTCACTGGAGAAATGTTTCTGAGCACCTACTGTGTGCAGAATACTATCTTAATGCTGTCGAAAATGAAATCATCCATGAGTTTGGGAAACTGTAAGACATGATTTATTTATTACAGCAAGTTTATTGTTGCCATTGGCAATGATATTGTCGTTATTATTAATTGCTACTTCTGTTGAGAACCAACTCTATCATAGGGTCTATACTAAGTGTTTTTTAAAAACATTTTTGTGCACAATGTCATTTAATCTTCACAATACTCTTTGAACTAGTTAGCTACTCCTACTTTAGAAAGGGAGGTTCAGAAAGGTTAACAAATTAATAATGCCTCTTTTAAAAACCAGGTTGAAACTCAAACAAATGGAGGAACTCGAGGGAGAATCTGAATCCCAAAGCCAGCTCTTGCCACTATACTATAGTGTGCTTCAAGATAAGCTGCCCAGACACAAAGAATGAAATGTTAAACACGCGATAGTGCAAAGGATGGCACAAAGCAATATAGGATTTGCTTCCAAACATGAAGCCCAGACAAGGGTTACAAAGATGAGCTTAGACTGCAAAATCATTAGCCTGCCCAGTGGAAGGCAGGGAGGGGCCCCTGTGCCACCGTATAAACACTTTCCTAAACAAAGCTAGTAGATGTTTTCTAAATATTGTTTTTCATGCCTGAGTAAATGTGCATCAAACTTTGGAAGTATCTCTAAGGTGCTGGTTGAAAAATGTGGATTCTGCAGCACTGCCCCCCTTCCTGCCCCCATCCCCACCTTCCTGCACACACAGGTTTCAGATTAATAGGTCCAGGTGGAGCCTGGAAATCTACATTTTGACCAGCACTCCAGCCAGTTCATCTACTGCCGGTCTCTAGACTACCTTTAGGCAAACCATGCTTTGCATCTCTCCAGTATTTTACATGCCATTTATAGCTCTCTTGTACTAGCATGTTATATACTCGTTATTTTAAAAACACAAAATAGAGATTTTAAAGGGATGAGATTTTTCAAAATCAATAGCAGTGCATGTACTTTCAAATTCTCATAGTCCCAACAGAGGAGGTAGCATGTCATCCGCCACGAAGAGCTCAGTGAGCCTCTGGCCTTGTCCTCTAAGATGCGTTCCTGTCCTACGTACTCCTGGGACACAGAGGATGGGTAGATTCTGTATGAGCTCAGTGTTCAGGCTCATGCTCTGTGGTCACCACGGTTCTCCTTCAGACAACTCTGTAAATCAATCTCTGTGGCTTAGAAGGAAGAGTAGACAAGTTTCACAGGTGTAGCTGCAGAAAATGTATGCAACACCTCATTCAGGGTGAAATGGTGACCTTGAATAATAGTAATTCTCCCTGTCTCACCACAGTGACTCCATGGCAGGTGTATGAATATCCAGTGTCATTCATGACATCCAGAAATTCCCCCTAGGTGCAGAGAATTCCTAAATACAGAAAGAAATTTCTAAATATATAGAGAGATTTCTAAATATAAATTCTCTCTAAATATAGAATGAAATCCAAATTTCATTCACTTCTGCTTTTAAAGAGGAACCAAAAATTTGAACAGAAAGTGTTAAGACTTGTGGTTTTAATTTTAAGAAAAGGTAAAAATGCGTTAATAGTCTAAACGTGAGTAGTTTAAAATTGAAAATATTGTATTGAAATTAAAATTTACTAACACATCCATCCTGAAACAGTACAAGATGCTGTTTTATCCCAGGGATAAGTCATTTGTTAAATGACACTTTGGTATTCCTAACTCTTTATGGAAACATTTATTGAAAATTATATGTGCCATGTACTGTGCTGGGTGCTAGAAATAAAAAGACGAATGGGATGGCATCCCTATGTCCTAGAAAAGAAGTGCATGTCAACAAGTACTGAGAACAGAAATATAAAAAGTGCTATAAGGGAGGCTTGGGAAAGTGCCTCTCTCACCTAGAAGAGAGATCAGTTCTGCACAGGGATGGGGAGATGTGTAGAACGGAAGTAGTCTGGCGACATTGAAAATGGACTTTGGAAGATAATTTACTCGACAGATAAGGGAGAAAAAAGAACTCTAGGCAGAGGCATGAACCACAGCAGAGGGTGATGTGGATGGAGAAGAGAAGGTGGCCCGGGTTGTGGCCACTGGGAAGTTGAGAGAAAGGCAGAGGGAAAGTCCCTTACAAAGAAAACCAAAAAGTCGCAGCCAGAGAAGAAGGAGGAAATCCAGGAGCCTGTGCTGTCCCAGAAGGCAGGGACAAGGCTAGAGGACGTGGCAGTCAACAGGGTCAAATCCTGCTGCTGATGAGGCAAAGATGGATTTGAGGTTACAGAGGTCATAGATCATCTTGGCAAAAGCGTTTGCTAAGGTGCACTGGGGTGGAGGAGACAGAACAGAGTGAATGGCAGGTGATAACACAGAGACATGAACATCCAGAGGTCTTTCGAGAATTTTGTGGAGAGGGGAAGAGATGGAAGAGTAGCTGAAGGGGAATATGGGGTGGGAAGAGTGGCTGATCCTGCTGTTTGAAGATGAGAAGGACCTCAGCATAACTAAATGATACCGAGAAAGATCTGATAAGAGGGGAGGGAGGGAGAACTGAGCTCAGGGAGCAGGGAAGGAAGAACCCCTCTGCCCTTGGGACAGGAGAGAGGAATGAAGAGATAGGTGTTGGAGCTGCCACTGGCATGGAGTTGGTGGTGAAGGTCAAGGAGAGTTATTTGCCCCAAGAAGGCAAAGCTGTTTGCTGACAGCGAGGTGTGTGCACGTGTCCACATGTGTATGGTGCACGGTGCATGAGCTTGGGCATGCTGGTGCTTGGAGATTTCAGGATAGGAGAGACACCATGAAAATGTCTCAGGGGATAATTGAAGAGTCTCTGGCTAAGTGAGGGCTTGTGCCCCTCTTCTAATCTCTCCTGGCCTTAGATCTTACCATGATCTGGCTTCTTTGTGCTCTCACTTGCAGTGCATGGGTGTGTGTCTGTAGATATGTATAAATATATCATATGCTCTTGAATTTTCCTGCAAGCAAAACTTCTGCTTTCCCTCTGTGCTTTAGGCGCATAGAATATGTTCAATAAATAATTCTTGGTTGATTGAAAAATCTTTCAAAAAAAAACTTATCATGCCCCAGCTTAGGCCAATAAATAGACTCCAAAGGGAAAAGTAATTATATTTCTGGGAGGGTCCTGCCCTGGGGACAGGGAACTGGAATGGAGTCAGCATTTTTATTAAAATGCATATTATGATAAAGAAAGTAGAAGTTTTATCTAGTCTGACCAATGATTGGGTGCATGTTATGACACTTAATGAAAAGCTTTTAAAATATATTTTATAAGTTTTGCATTTTACCTTTTTCCTCTCCAACATCCCACACACATGCAGATCACGTGTACATGAATACCTACAGGTGCACACACACAAGACTCCACAAATTGTTTTGCTTCTTAGATGACTGGCAGTGTGCTTTTTCTGTGATACGGAGCAGGAGAAAGGGTTAAGTAAGAATCTCTAGTAATGCTTCAGCTTGTTCTTTGAGGAGTAACAAAGAGAGGAAGCACACAGGCATTGTGGAAGGAAATTCCCAGGCCCCACTTTGGACATTTGCAACCTGCCCTGTGAATCCCTGAGGGGTGTCTGATAATAAACACTTGCAAACAGAACAATCCATAAAGGCATTTTGACTAACATTCTCGCACTCTCACAAAAGGGCTAGAACACATTTTCCTCCATCTGGGGACTTTCAGGGGGCCTGGACAGCCACCTGCTGGCACAGCCCAACAGTCCTGTCCCTGATCAGGACTGTCCCTGCGTCTGTACGTGCAGGTCCCCCTCACTCCTTGGGCCTTTGATTGTGCAGGGGACAGGGACAGGTCTCTGGAATGCAAATCACAGCCTCCATACAGGGTGCAGAGTGCTTGTATGTAGACCCGAGTCCTACATCTTCATCTTCCATGGAGACTTCTAGGCACAACACCGAGCATTGCAACTCTGAGTAATAATGCAGTAACCTTCCCCAGGAGTGGGGACAGTTTGACAAAGGCATGAAAAGCTCTGATAGTAAAGTGTGCCAATTAAGTAATGAATTTGGCTTCTTTTTCTGCAGTAGCAATAAGACCAAAACAAACCAAAACAATCCTGGAGACTTGAAAGTAAATATTTGTCATCCATGAGTTTCTTGCAAGGAGCTCAAAGCATATTAGGACCAAGATGCAAAAGTCTAATTTGGGTCAGATTATTTTTAATATTGTACCTTATTTATCCCCAAAGTAATAAAATGTGAAATCTATTTTATCTATTTTGTAGATAAATAAATCAAGGATCAGCAACTGGCCTAGGATAATAGCAAAGTTCTGGGGGCTTCGGGTATCTGATACTTGTTTTCCTGTGTGTGTCTTGGGGCTATGTGTGTGTATGAGCATTATTTTTACTAAAATATTCTTAAAACCCCTTTATTAATTGCAATCCAACCTAGGATCCTCTAATGCAGGAGTCACCAACCTATGTTGAGTTGCATAATTATCTCATTGTATATTACAATGCAATAATAATAGAAGCAAAGTGCAACAGTAAATGTAATGGGCTCGGGTCATCCCCAAATTATCGCCCCTGCCCCCATTCCTGGTCTGTGCAAAAATTGTTTCCATGAAAACTGTCCCTGGTGCCAAAAATTTTGGGGACCACTGCTCTAATGGCATTCCTGTTTCATGGCTAGACCAGAATCCACTTTGCAGCACAGATGAGGGTTAGATCCTTGGCTACAAATAATAGAAAGCCGAGCCTTTACTTTGATGTGCCATCACTGGTCTCTGGGCTATTTTTAGGTGAAATAATCATGCATGGCTGCTCATTTGCATAGGCCTAGAGCTGACAGGCAACCTCCGCCTTGACCCTGGCACTCAGGACTGCATCAACTGAGGGGATGACAGGTTCCAGATCTTACTCTAGGTGGGGTTAGCATGAGCCTCCACTCAGGCCTCCTCCTGCCCTTTGTGCTGTAACAATGGGCGGAAACACAGTCTTGCTAGAGGAAATTCCCAGGGCCACGCTTCGGACATTAGACAGTGGCCTTGCTATGCTGGGTAGCCCAACGTGCATCTAAAAATAAACACATCGGTCTGCAAGGGTGTCTATGATTTTGCCCTGGACCGTTGATTACATTTCAAAGGGATTTTTTTTTTTTTTATAATTGTTGTCTTTAAGAAAGCAAACTTAGGTAAACCTCAAGAATAAAATATCTCATGGCTTTGTTTCAATTTGACAAAATGTAGCATTTACTGATACCCATTTCTGTTGAAAGGGCTGTTTGTTGCTTTCTTCCCCCGGAATCTCAAAGCAAAATTGAAGAAAGCGAAGGCATACTGAGATGCTCCCTAAGCATCTTCAGAAACATGTGAGGGCCCCAAACTGCAAGACCAACCAGTTCTTCCGAGTCCACGAAGGATAAAGTATTAACAGAAAGTCCCTGGGCAGCCTTGAGAATGGAACATGCGTGGAGGACCTACCTAAGGTATATCCTCACTTCTCTAAAATCCTTTAGGTCCTTGGCCAGCAGAGAGGCTGCTGTTAATGTGGCTTATTTAGCAGAAAAGGAAAAGTGGGTGGGAGGCAGCAGCCAGCAAGCTTGACTCAGAGCAGACAGATAGCCTCGGCCAGCTCTCTTCTCTCCCCAAAAATCAAATATCCCTCTTGTAGTCCTTGCAGTTTAGAAAATGGTAGAATTGTTTATTTTTCACTTTTTCAAATTAGACTTCTAAATGCCTGAGAAACTCATACACAGGTAGTCAAGTTTCTATTTTCCAGATAGCAGAGGAATCAGGGACAGAGCTCTGAGCCTTGCTGTTGTAGATCCTGACTCTACTTTGGGTGCATATGTATTAAAATGGGGCAGTTTTCCATAGAATAGGAATGTGTTTGCTGCACAAGAAGGAACCCACAATCTAGTTAAAGAGTAACCCAAGAACAGTGGTTTGGAGTGAACTTTTCCCTCCTCATTGTTCTCATGTCTCTTTTGCTGTTTCCCAGAAGTCTAACCCACTCTATTGTTGCAAAGACCCTATTTTAAACTTATTGCCGCAGGTAGGTAGGGCTAGCTGGTAGAAAGTCAGCTATCGACACCCCGGCATGAAGGTATTTTTGCAGAGCTTCATTTGGTGGCTGGGATTTGGGAACTGACATCATGAGACTCTTGATAGCTTTGAGCGGGAAGGGACCTTCGAGGTCATCACCCGGACTCCACCCAACGTGGTCATCCCTTTGGGAGCACCGTGGCCACTGGATCAGTCTTCCAGGGTGCTGGAACAATGCCCAGGACAGGGCGTTCACCACTCCACAAGGCAGCTCACCCATTTTTAGACAATTCAGATGGTGGGTAAATCCTTCCGCACATTGAGCTGAAATCTGTTACCCTATAATTTCCACTCATTGATCCTCTGTTGGTCTTCTCCTTTCCCACACAGAGAAGCCTTTACATATTTGAAGGCAGCCTTCATATCCTGCAGGACTTACTTCTTACTTCAAATGCCCTCTGGATATTCCTTCACCTATTGCGTGAATGCCAATTTTCTCATTTTCGCCATCGGGGCCGGCCTCCTCTTTTAAGATCTGGTATATTTTTTGAAGCAACATATTAAACATTTTAGCTAATTAATCTGCTCTCCAACCCTGTGTGCTAAATATCAGCAACATATTTTCAGAAACAAAGCTAAGACTTGACAAGATACAATTACTTGTTCAAGGAAGATATAATTTACTTGTTCATGATGCAGGATTCAAAACCAGCTCTGCCTCTTTCTAGTGAACCACATGCCTCTGATTAAATAAGAAATGTTGAGCCAGATATAGCCAAGGCTGATCTGAGATACAGTTTGAGATCTGTGGCAGGCCACTAGAAACCTCCCGTGCAGGTGTGTGACAACTTCTGCTTACGGATAGAGATTAATGTGAATTTGAGTGCTTAACAAATGACCTGCAGAAAACAGTTGGCAGTTGAAAGGCCGCTATAGACAAGGTAGGCATGCAGTAAGCAAGGAGGCAGAGAGATCTGTGAGCAACAGGAAGCAAGAAGGAATTCTGGAGGTCTGGAAGGCATCTCATTTGGCAGCTGTGGATAGTGGGGGAGCAAGAGACAAAGGCTCAGAGAGAGAAAGACTGGGCACCTGAGAGTACCTAGGCAGTTGACATCAGCCTAAGCCCAGGGGTTGTGTCTGGAGAACAAGCAGAAAGTATTTGCTTTCTCTTAGTTGTCCACGCACTCCAGGAGAGTGCAAAGCCTGGGGCAAATGAAACTGTGTCTTCCCCCAACTTTTCATTCTACGTGAAATCTGGCTAAGATGAAAATCTTTAGGTGGAAAAAGCAAAACCTGACATGTAATCAGAAAGAAAGTACTTGCAACTGTGTCATAGTAAGGGTCAATGTAAGGGACTGGCTATCTATCTACCAGCTTTTAGATTTTTTTTCCTGAACCACTTGGTAGAGCTACTTCCTTTCTCCTGGCTGCTTTCCCAAAGCCGAGACTGCCTAAGGATACCAATGCCTCCCTTCTCAGCTGACCCACTTCAGACCAACTCGACACCCAACAACACATGCCTAGTGGATTCCTCTGAGCTGCAGGGCACTCCGCCCTGGGGAGCCATCTCCACACTGTGCTCTTGGGAAGGCACCAAAGGGCAATATTAATGTCGGTGGCTGAGCACATGGGCATAGCAATGAAATGGCTTTTTAAAGATCTCTTTGCCAATTTGGCTAAGAGAACTACAGAGCACTGCCCTTCAAATTATCATGTAGCACAAGAGAATGTGAGTGCAGAGTCTCCCTGGATATGGTCCTCTCTGTGCTTTCAGTGAAGCAAGGGGACGTCTCTTCCCTGTAGTTCTGTCTTGCTCACCACTTGAGAAAATCAGCAGAAGGTTGTGGATCGGCCCAAGGTCACATGGCAAGAGAGTTGCAGGTGCAGGACTAACGTTGAGGCTCCAAAGCACAGCTCAGCTTTCTTTCCACTGAACCGCACTGCCTTCAAGCTCTCGATGCTTTTACTTGGAAGTGCCAACATTTAATAGGGATGTGGCTTGTTTCGGCTTTCCTTAATGCTTTTGTAGGGAGAAGCAGGATAGAGGATGACAAAAAGTGATTCCTCTACATGAGAACTGCATGGAGGTAGGACTCACATCTGCTCTGTTCGCCATCATGTCCCAACACGTGGCACGCTGCCTGGGATGCCCAAGGTGCTCAGTAAGTCCTTGACTCAGAGTGGTGGAGAATGAGGAGCAAACACCTAATGGAAGAGGCCATCCACAGCGATATAGAGACATAGATTCTAAAAGCCACGGCACATAGTAGGCACAAAAAACATTTGCTGAATAAAGGAATCCAGCACAGCCTCAGAAAGGAGAGTGTGGGAAAATGTCATAGGGTTGGGCAATCTCCTTGGGGGAAAGACTGTGGATCTCAATGTGATAATGAAGTTGGGTTCTTCGGATAATATATGCATTCATTTGTTCATTCTTCGTTCATCCAACAAACATTGACTGAGAACAAGCTGTGTGCCAGGCATTGTGTCAAGTGCAATGGGTTCAGAGAGAAAAGACACACAACTCCCTGGGATGAAAAAAATATATAGCCACCGCCATTTCACGTGCTAAAGGCTAAGGCGAACACATTTCGCCAAGTGCCGTACAGATCGCAGATCTGAGGGCCACTGAGGAGGAGGTGGGCTGGATGAAGGGAGCGAAGAAGGGCTGCAAATCGGGCTGTGGTGGGGAGTCTGGGAGGAGATGGACAGTGGTGGCCCAGGCTGGGAGAGCAGCACACACGGAAATAGGCAGGCATTGAAGCGCTCAAACAGCGGGAGGAGACGGAAGGTGTTCAGTACAGCCAGGGGGTCAAGTGGTGAGTGGGTGAGGCTAGCAGGGTGACAAGGAGCAGACCTTGAAGGTCTTGTCTAAAGTCAGTGCTTCTCAAACTTTAATGTGCATATGAATTACCCAGCGATCTGGTTAAAATGTGAATTCAGTAAATCTGGGGAAGGGATGGAGAATTTGTTCCTCAGTGATCACTCCTAAGCGATGCCTAATACAGCTGTTTCCCAGACTACATTTTAGGTAGCAAGGCTGTAAGCAACAGGGTGTCACAGAAATATTGCACTGAGAGTGACAGCATCAGAATTGCATTTTCCCAAGAACCCTGCAGCAGGATATGGAGGACAGAATGGAGGGAGGCTATACTGAGGTAAAATACAGAAGTGGTAGGAAATTGCAAGCACCTGAATGAAATAAGCAAGGGAAGAATAGCAAATGTTCAATAAATAAGTATAAAGTGGTTGAGATTCTATGGAGTCAGTATGGATTATTTCTCTTAGAGGAAAGGCTGGTTTTGAGGACGAAATGAAACAATAAAAACATCAGAAGCCAAAAAAATATGTAGTGTTATTTGAATACACCTTGACCCCTCTCTGGGTCTCAGTTGACCCATCACCTTGAACCCTAACAGTGACCCATGAGAGCAGCCAGCTAAGAAGTGAGCACCATCACTGAGACAATTACAGCAGAGAAAAATCAAGTCAGCCTTCTCAGCCATCCCTTGATACTTGTCACTACTTGTACTGAATTTCAGGAAACCTCAGGAAGGGCAACTGTTTCATAGAAAATCCTAGAAAATAACATGGAAATCCACCAGATCCTTGAACAAAGTGCTTGTTCTTTTACTTATAGTGCTCAGGTACTCTACGTTAGAAATAACCTGTTTCTACTTATGTTAGAAAATCCTCTGTCAACTCTAGTATATCTTCAATTGCAAAACTCACTAAAGAAATTTTAAAAAGAAAGATTATGATAGGAGTCTACCTTATTGAAAATAAATGGCAGTTTGCAAACTTTTCCCCTTATACAAAAGCCAAAATCCTTTTAAAAATGCAACTTCTAGTGAGATTTACACTCCAAAGAAAATAAGAATCAGTGTTGTGGTCTATGACTATGCTGGGTAGCACTCTTTATCCAAAGATGTACAGATTCAAAAAACCCAGATGTCATATTCTCTCTCACTACTTCTCCTCCCAGTCTGCAAATTTGTAAATCTCTACAAGACACCCAGGCTGAGAACATGCAGCTGACTAGAAATGCCACACTGACAGACACATCCACTTCAGAACAGCTTGATTCATATTTAACAAGACAAAGCAAAATAATGCAGGTACCTACCTTGCTCTGCTGTGGTTTGCAGGTTCCTGAAATTCAACCCCTTCCTGAAGATCTTCCTCCAAATCTCTCAGATGAGGTGAAACTTCAGGGCGTCCCATTCAATCACACAACCAGAGGAGGGTGGGGTTTCAGGAGCCCAGGCTCCAGATTCTGGGTGCTCCTGCAGGCTTCCGTAGGGAGCAGAGGTGAGCTGCCTTCTGTCCCCTGCTGCAGGAAAAGCCAGAGGCGCTGTGTGACAGGAGGTGGGGGCGGGGCGGGAAGTAATATGGGGCCTGTAATAAATGAGAGATCCTCTCCACATGATTTCCTGTATTCGGTGCCTGATGCCTCTCTCCAGTCTCCCCAGAGGAAATAAGAAATTTAACCTTGTCCTCTGGCCACTGGAAAGAAGAGGATAAACACGCTGGGAGACATGACCGAGAGAAGGAGCAGGACCACAGGCTGGGAGCCAAGGGGCCGACGAGCTTTACCTTCCACCAAGTGGTGCTTTCTTCCTGAAGCTTCTCCAAGTGTTTAACTCTGCAGAAGTCAAGAATGCCCTGGTCCTCTTCCACGGAGCTCAAGTGCATTCTGGCCACAGTCCAGATGTCGCGTTGCAGAGCCCCTGGCGAGAGGCAGGTCAGAACTGGCCCCAGGAGAGTCCATTCCCAGCCTCAGGAAAGACCCTCTCGGCTCTGTCTCCGCAAAGGCTGGTGACTTTCTGTTCTTAATCCTGGAAGGACTCCCGAAGTCCTCGGGCCTTTTTGCCCTAGGGTTTAACGAATGATCTGAAGGCTACCAACCGTGGATTGCTGGAAGTAGGACCCTCTCCATAGTTTGTGGGGCTCGGTGTAAAACAAAAGTGCAAGGCCACTCGTTTAAAAGTTATGAATTTCGAAACGGTGGCAACAGAACATCAAACCAAGGGTGAGGGCCCTTCTGAGCATAGGGCTTCGTGCAACTGTACAGGCTGTCTGTATACCCATGAAGCCAGTCCTGGTTAGAGAAAGAAGGCGGGAACACTGGGGTGCATGGATTTTTAACAAGCTGAGCTGTCAAGGGCCCTGGACTATCTCCATTTTGTTCAGTGGGTGTCAGTCCTCGAACAGCAGTACAAGGGGGTAGCTCATACGGGGGGAGGCAGGAAATGCTGGGCTGTGGGCATGAGCAGGCACAGGGCACAAGCGTATCACTGAGCTAAAATCACACCATGGCCATCTCTAGGCTCACCTCCAGTCCATTCTCCTACGTGTCTCTAATCCGATCTTTATGATATAGCTCCCATGCCTAAAATCATTCGGTAGCTTAAGGATAAGGCCAAACCCTTTAACATGCTCTGGCTATCCTCTCCTACTATACCTCAATGCCCACCTCCACCTGCTCTCTTCTCTCCCTGCTCATCTCTCCTTCCCCACCTCTCTTCACTCAGGGGAATCTCTCTGTGAAGAATGTCTTCCCCCCAAATCCCAATCTTGGAATCTCACATCCTCCAGAATGCATTTTCCAATCCCAGGGCTCTTTTGGCATTCTTCTGAGCAAACCACACCTATCTCCCTCCTAACACCCAGGGAGAGGAAGTGAGGAAGGCTGCTCACTTGTCCCCCCTCCTCCTGTGGGGCTATCACTCTGTGTCTGTCTCAGCAGGTGTATCCCTAGGAGCCAGGAGCCAGCAGTGTGTGATTTGTGTACATTGAGTTTAGGAGGAGGAGCATCATTAATTACAGTTTGGGAGAAAGAAAATATATGACTCAGAGGAAAACACAAGATTGTTGTCATGGTTTGGCAGATGAAGTGGAGCAACTTGGCGGGCAACACTGCAGGGCTGTTGTTGAATGTGGATTAACATGCCTCAGTCTGGCATGTGCTTTGCATCCCTGTTCTCATGGACAGTATATCATAAGTAGGCAATGGCCTCTATCCAGATAAAGGAAGCCTTAGGCATGGCCACAGGGATGACAGCAAAAGTTTGTAAGGGTGAAGGGAATTGGGGAGTTGTTGGAGGTGAGGAGAGGGGGAAAAGAAGGGCATGTCCAAAGGGGCAGTGGAAAGGAAAGAGGAGAAAAGGAAGGAGGCGTCTGGGTGGAGGGGTAAAGACAGGAGAGGTAGAGGAAGCACAGGATGGAACAAAGGTTAGAAAACAGGGAGGTCGTGGGCATGGAGATCAGCTGACCTTCACAAGTCAGCATCTCACCCAGAAGCATCACAGCCTGACTCCCCGCACCTTTCCCGCTTGTGCTCCCCGATCAATCAAACCTGTGTCTTCTAGAAGTCAAAAGGCAAACAGGGGTATAGGGTCGTGCCACAGTGCTACTGTTACAAGTCAGAAATTAGCTTCTGCATTTTGCTAGGACTTTGAAACGTTGTCAAAGCAATGTCAAACAATCATGTTGTATTTCATGGTTTGGAACACTTCCACAACGATGTTACAACTAGAATCTCTGAGCGTGTATTCTGATTATTTCTCATGGTTCCCCTGAATCAGAAGATCACTCAGGGCATTTGTAAGGGCGGTGTGTGGCCGAGAAGCTCCAGCTGAGGCTGCCTGGTTGCAGTATAAGCTATAGCGACAGAGACCCACACTCTAACATCTATACAGATAATCAAAATATGCATGCTTCTAAATATCTAACTGGAATTTCACATTTGCACATATCTATAATGAAGCAATTATATTTATTAAACCAACCATTTGAATCTTCATGAAGTCTCAATTTGGTTCCTAATTAATGGATGTTACTTCCTTTGGAAATGAAAGTGTCAGGAAAAAATAATGAAAAGACTTGAAAATGGGGAAAAGGTATCCTGCCAACAGAATGTTGAGTATTGTCTAGCAAACAGCACTCAACTGGGGAGCTGAATCTATAGGGGTTTATACCTTTGATTATCTTTGGCCATTTTATGATTCTAAAAGATGTAGAAACTAATAGTAATGCAAATGATTCTTGTCCATAGAAGTGCAAATTAATTTTGTCCAGTAGAGATAAAATTGATTTCCACACTGTAGAAATGATTATTCCAAACATTATATTTTAGTGCATGTTAGGATATTAGCCAGCTTTGTATCTATTAGCAAATTCAATTCAGCATTCCCTATTGTCTACATCTAAATACATCTGCTGTTGAGATTTCCCTTTGAATGAATTTTGTCATTTTACCACTCCCCTCATTAATGAATAAGTTAAGTAGAATCTCTGTCTCATGTTCATTTTAGATTTGTATGAGAGTCAGCATTTCACCTTTCTGAAAATGATTTTTTAACAGAGGGCAGGTGATAAACTGTGCTTACAGCAAGTCGTATCAGAAATTTGTAGTGGCAAAACAGTTTTCTTAAATGTTTTGCCTGGTTTTATATGTTCCCTGAGCATGCAAACAAAAGCAGGAATAAACTAAGCGTGTTGATTATGCAAGTAAAGGACAAATCAACATCAGCCGAGCAATGAGGGTACAGTTTCGGTTAGGGCACAAGTATAGGCAAAACTCAAAGCAGGAATATATAAAGCAATAGCTTGACACAGGTTTACTAAATACAGTGAAAGTGAGCTCATTTTGGACCCTTGGAAGCAATACCTTGGAGAAGAGAAGACCTTGATAAGCAAAGGGCATTCATTTCACCTGTTCAAAAGTTCCATAAGATAGTATTTTCAGGAATTCTAGCCCAATTAGCAACTATTCAGAAACATCCTACTATCAATCAGTTATAGCAAACCTTTTGACAAAGAGGGCAGTGACATTTTGTTTTATTTATTTTGCCAGGAAGACTCGAAAATATCAGCATGTTTGTGTGGTTTGGTTTCTCTTTCATTGTCATAATTTGTGTGAATTACAATATATTTTTTAATATGAAAGACATAACATTATTTGTCTTTAAGAAATGGTCTGGTCAATCAGTTCAATTTTATTCACTAAAGCTCTTAGTGCCACATAAGCAGGTAAACATAAAGATTGTTTTGTTTTATTTATGGGTTGTTTTTACTGTTGAAATAAATGAGCCATTAATGTCATAATTTAAAGGAGAAAAACGAAATAAATGAGCCATTAATGTCATAATTTAAAGGAGAAAAACGGCACACCTAACAGCTCAGTGTGGAAGTTATGGATGTTTTACTGAGAAGAGTGAGTCCTGATGTTGGAGCAATCGTGAGAAGTAGAAATGATCATGGCGGGTAACAGAACACATGTGATCTGTTCAGTACTCAAAGATCACTTACCACAGACGTGTAGCTCTTTCTGCAAGAGCTAAAAGTAGCCTTGTGAAGCTAGAACCAGTTGGTCATGCCAGCTTTGGCTTAGCCTGCATTAGAGGTGAGACTAGACTTCTTTCCTTTGCAGTTTTTCTCTGCCAACTATTAACACTAACATCACATTTGTCATTGAGGATGGAGTGCTAAGAGGGAACTACTAAAGAGCTCTATGACTTTTATTACTTCATTGAGAGATTAAAAGGAAGTGTGTAAACCATACTATGAAACCTGTCAAAGAGGGAATATATATGTGAAACATAAGTGGGATTGTTCTTTTGTGGGTTTTTTTTTTTTTGAGACAGAGTCTCGCTCCATCACCAGGACTAGACGGCCTAGCTCACAGCAACCTCAAACTCCTGGGCTCAAAGGATCCTTCTGCCTCAGCCTCTCAAGTAGCTGGGGCTGCAGGTGTGCACCACCATGCTGGCTAATTTTTCTATTTTTAGTAGAGACAGGCTCTTGCTCTTGTTGTCTCAAACTCTTGACCTCAAGGGATCCTCCCCCCGCGACCTCCCACAGTGCTAGGATTACAGTCATGAGCCACAGGGCCCAGCCAATGGGACTATTCTGGTTCACCTTAAGTGAGGCAACTGACCTCTATCATATGTTTCCCTTGAAAATGAAGATGTTAGAAAAAAAGAAAGAAAGAAAGAAAGAAAGAAAGAAAGAAAGAAAGAAAGAAAGAAAGAAAGAAAGAAAGAAAGAAAGAAAGAAAGAAAGAGAGAGAGAGAAAGAGAGAGAGAGAAAGGGAGGAGAAAAGGAGGGAAGGAAGGAAACACACATAGATAAAACCAAGTATTTTAAGAAACTAGCAATTCTCGAACACTGCTTAGTGTTTTGGGGGAAATTAGAAACTCCCATACACTTCTAGGTGAGTATAATTTGGTAAATCACTTTGGAGAGCAATTTGGCTATATCCAAGATAGCTCAAAATTCTAATATATATATATATATATATATATATATATATATCAGTAGGAAAATTGATAGAAAATTTTTCGTATTATTACAGGGATAATGAACTAAGTCTATGTATATCAGCAGGGATGGATAATAATAATTAATTTAAAAGTGGGGGGAAAAGCATAAGGGAAAGAAGTATAAAAAAACACAGAAAAACACATACAGAAAATCACATACACAATGTGTTGCAGAAAAACAATTTTTCTGCAATTATGTTGCAGAAAAACACATACACAATGCCAGATAATAAAAAAACTACACAATGCAGTCCAAAAGAAGGAAGGCACAGAATAGGACTAAGCAGAAATAAACATGTTTTTTCACTTTATTCTGTTTTTGAAACAAATAAAGAAACAAAAATGGCAAAATACCAATATTTAATTTTCTATAGCATGCAATACAGATGCTTATTTTCTTTGTAGTTTTTTTAAAAGGAAAAAGCAGTCACTAAAATATTGTTCTAAAAAATAGACTCATTTTGACTTGTAGAGTAGACACCTTCTTTTCTTACCCTTTACCTATAGCTGAGCTAGAAAAAAAGTTATTAGGAAAAGAATCCTAAGGGCAATCATATTTATCTTCAATCTTCGATGACATGAGAGGACCATGCTTGGCTCTATCTCAGATTTGCTCACTTGTCCTGTGTAAAATGAAACCTTGTGTCCTCAGAGTCCTCTTCAGGTATGGTACCATCCACAGTGTCCTGCACGTTACGGGACCTGATTCCTGCATTGACTGACAGCTCAGCATCCTCTATTCTGTGTGCCCTTTAATGTAGATTGAAAGAGAATGTGCAAAACCACAATGAATGTACCTAAAAACTTTCCAAAGATAACTTGCTTTAAAAATGTATGAGTCTTTGGAAATTTGAAAAAGAGATTATTGTATTTGAATGATGTAAAGAGGAACTTCCACTCAACAGCTAAATTTGGACATTCTGCATCAGAGTACAAATCCTGTTTGTTTGGTTTGGTTGATTGGTTTGGTTTGTGGGGTTTTGCAACAAGCCAGTGTGGGTTGAGAATACACCAAAAACCTTTCCTTCCTTTTAGTTGTAGGGGTAGAAGAGGAAGCTGTGGCTTTGGGAAAAATGTCCGAAATTTCTCTAACCGCTGACTTGTGTGTTAGGCAACGGATTGTCCTTGTCTAGGCCTGACACCCAACCTGGCCATTTAATGTGTCTGACGGAGAAGTAAATAAACAAACAGAGGCCATGACTCTTTAAAGATGTGACTGAGGGAAGTCACCTCCCCACCCATAATGTCAAAGCCGCTGGTGATGCAGCTCTTCTTGGGTTACTGCACCCTACCCTGCTCCCCCTCTGAGGCACTTCTGTGCCCCATCAGCATGTGCAATGCAGGGATGTGTTCAAGGCCCCCTTCCTTTTCAGGAGTCTCTGCCTCCAAATCCCCTTCCATCTCCCTGGTGTCCCTCTGGTCACTGTGGCTGCCCTCCCAGGCACAAGTTCCTCTCCCTCCCTGTCATCCTTCCATTCCTCTCCTACGTAGCCACTACCCCCTGCTCTTCCACTGTGCTTTGAAGACTGGCACCTGGCTCACACTCCTCACTCTGCAAGCATTCTCTGTCACTTCTGCACCCTCACTGCCAAGACTCTGGTTTCTCACGTCCTTGAGCTCTTCAGTGCCAATGACTGCCATCCCACTTTAGCAAAATCACCGTGATGTGAGTGTGTTGGTGTGGTGGCATTGTCCCACACTGTCACTATCTGGGACTGCGGTAATTTCAAAATAGATGATTGAGTTTGACTTTTTCAGGAGGGTATATGCCCTCTTACCTCCCCTTCCCCACTCCCCTGGGACCTCTGTCTTCACTGAGAGCACCAGTCCTTCCACACCTCCTTTTAGCCGTCCAACTACTTCAAGCTACTCCTGCCTCCCCACCAAACCCGGATGCCATGGATAGCTATTCAAGTACTCTCTTTGCAAGCTTGCTATTATTTCTTTCTTTCTTGACATTCCACTGTGCCACCAGCAAACTCTGGTTCTAGGGGACATACCAATCCATCATCCCTGTTCTCTCTGTGACCAGTGGGGGAGATTACTAAAGGTTACCGAAGAGCAAGACATACCTGGGTCCTCACAGCTGCCAGACAAAGATTTCCAGGGCACTGTAGCCCCATTACACCTTAATCCCTTTGCCTGAAAATATGTTTATATTTCTTACTCCAAAATCTTCACCGAGAGACCTTACCTTAACTCTTCCTACCTGGGATTCCTATCCCATTGTCTCCCTTCAATTTGCCACCAAATTTCTCCAAAAACTGACTGATAATCATTTGCTCTCTTCCTCTTGTCTCCAAAACTCTGGTAATCCATCTCTCTCCCTGAGCCACTCTTTTTCATCAACTTTGGGCTAACAGGTGCTTTTCTCAGGTCTCATCTTTCTCATCGTGAAATTTTACCATATCCATCAATCCCTGAAGCTCTTCTCTCATCTTAGCACCTTCACCACCTGGAGTCTCTATCCATGTTCTTCCTCCTGATCTGGCTTTTCCTCTTCATTCCTCCTTGAATGAGAGCATCTCCTGAAGTGCCTGACACCCCTTGCCCTGTTTCTAGAACCACAGTTCTTCTAGTTCCCAGGTGTGAATCTGGAGTGTTGCCTTATTTTCTCCTTTCTTATCTCTTCCTGCCTGAACTACCAAGAAAGTATGCTCTATCTTTTATGCCCCTGGACTTCATCCTCCCAGCCATCTAACCAGGTTAATTTCCTGGCTAACTGCCAAGGTAATTTCCTTAAAGCACTGCTATGATTCCAATACTCTTTCCTCAAAAATCCTCCCATGACACCTGTGCTACACACACACACACACGTACGTGCCTCTCAGGAGGCTTTGCTGTTAGACTGTCATCCCAAGCTATCCCAGCCTATGCCTAGTCTGCCTTTGCAATGCAACTTCCTCTGCTCTTCTGTATTTTGCCCTGGCTCCAGACCCAACTGAATCTCCTTCTCTCTCTCCAGCAATGCTTGTCCTTTTCTCTTCTGCAAGGGGCTAGGATTGCAGCTGGAGTCATCCATCAGAGTCTCAAAGAGGTCCACATGTCCCACATGAAAGCCAGCTCCTCTGCAAACCCTCGTCTGATAAACAATACCAGAAGTAATCTCTTCCATTGCTGAGATCCTAGACCATGTAACATCTGTATCACTTGGGAAGTCCTTCCTAGTCTTACAAATTATCTATTTATGACTTTATAACCCAGCTATTCAAATGAAAATAAAAATAATAATACCAAAAACTCATTGAGTACTTACTATATGCCAAGCCCTTGACATAGATTAAGATATTTAATTCTCTCAACGAACAACCCTATGGATGCTTGCAGCTTTTCCTTTAATACACAGAAAAGAATGGCCAGCGCTCCCATAGCACATAGTATGGGAAATGCACCGAAGCCCAGCCCTCCCACTCTCCATTCCTCTGGGACTCTCAAGAAGACAGCCAGCATCACTGGAGGCTGCACTGGGACCAGCACCCGGCCACTGACCGCCCAGCCATTGCTCTTGGTTCCTGTGTTGAACCCCACATCCTCCTTTTCACCAGAGCCCCATGAACATAAGGTTGTTGAATAGAACAGACTTTTACTGGAGGTCTGAGATAAGGAAGCTGGGTAGTGACATCACAGCCCAGAAAACCACTTAAGTTGATTACTGGACATCATTGTCCTAAAGTCCCTCTGCCACCACTCTGTGGGGAATTGTTCTGGCCAATGTCATCCTCTAGCCTCCATCTACATCATACTGCGTGGGCTCCTCTTCCTTTCCAGTGCCTCGTGACATTTCCCTCCTTTTCCCTCCCTCCTGGGATCTGTCCCTTCGGTGCTGTGCAAATTACTAATTCCTCCCACTACATGATGCAGAACAATTCAGCTCCCTTCTTGTTTTTCCCTAACCCATCCAAATGCCAGGGGAGGTTCAGGTTTCACCTCCAAATGGCTGCATTGCGGTATTTTCTAAAATAAGCATCCATCTTTATGCTACTCCTTTTGAAGGCCACAATACAAAGATCAATTTATTTATTTTATTTTTTTAGAGACAGGGTCTTGCTTTGTTACCCAGGCTGGAATGCAGTGGCCCATTCATAGCTCACTGCAGCCTCGAACCCCTGGGCTCAAGTGATCCTCCTGCTTCAGCTTCCGGAGTAGCTAGAACTACAGGTGTGTGCCACCACACCCGGATAATATTTTTAATCTTTATTTTTTGTAGAGAAGGGGTCTTGCTCTTGCTCAGGCTGGTCTCAAACTCATGGGCTCAAGCCATCTTCTAGTCTCAGCCTCCCAAAGATTATAGGCATCACAGCCTGATCAATTTAGATAGCAACATTTTATTTTTCTTCCTTAGCTTTTGTATATTGTCTCTTCCTGGTATCTGGTATATGTATGTCTTATCTTTCATACTATATTTTAAGCATCTTGACTGCAATCATTAGCTTCATATCCCTCTTTGTGGCAAACCCTTGTTGAATAAATAAATAAGAAAGACAATAACAGGAGGCATGAGGACAGTGTGCACTTAGAATGGATAAAGAGAAGAGAGCTCCAATTTTTATCAATGATGGGAACAACCTGGAAGACCTCTTTTTCATAGTTGTAGATCACCGATAGCTAGAAGATAGGAAGGTGCACAGGAGTGAAATTTGGCAAAGTCTTAAAAGTTTCCACACTGTTTTCAGAATGTACTGCCACTTCTTTACTTGGGTCTAGATTACTAAAGGTATTCTGCAAATACTGAACATTTTAGGAAACAATGTGAGGTGTTCTTCCTCAGCCCCCTTTTTTTCTGAAATGAGAAGTGTAGGCAAAATGAACTGCCTTCAGTCTCTCTGGGCTGAACCTCATGCCAGGGTGTGGGCAGCGCTTGGGTTGAAATCACTTCCTCTGGTTTATCACGATCCTCAGGCTAATATTTCAGTCTGTCCCCAGAGGATGACTTCCATTCTGTCTGCCTCAATACTCTGTCATTTCTCCTCATAGAAACACTAATTTTCTAAGCTATTAATTCTTCAAATCAACTAGAATTTCTAAAAAAAATGCTCTTTATTCCTCCCTGAGAATCACAAAGACTCTTCTTTATTTTAAGTGGCTTTCCTAACCATGCCCAGAAACCTTAGAAAGAAAATCTGCCAATATCGCCAAGGATTTGGCAATACTATCCCACACTCTGTGCCAGGTTTGGGGCCAGCACTAGGGACAGATAAGACCTATTCTAGACCCAAGCAACCCACAATCTAAGCAATTACACAATTTCATAACTGTTTAAATTTAGAAACACTTGAATCCCAGAGTGTTAACCTCTTTGGGATTTTAAAAACAACTTTAAGGTCATTTGGAAAGAATTATTACCTACTGCTATCTCAACTCTCCTCCCCATATTCCCATATCTGAGAGAAATGAGTATATGGCAGTTTAGAAGTTACAAAAACAATCCCAAACACAGTCATTTGTGTGAGAATTCAGGACACATTTTTAACAAAAACAAAATTTCTAAAGTAAGAACATTGACAATAATTGCTGTCATGCATTGACTACGTATCATGTATCGGATACTCTGCTAGGTTGAATGATATTATTTCACTCAATTCTGACAACAGCTCTGAAAGGTGGGTGTGCGGATTTCCATCTTTTGCAGGAAACTAAAACTCAAAGAGATAATGTTACTTGCTTATGGTGGTTCCACCGTGTTTTAAGGATGTCCAGAATGATTTTTTGACTTTCATAGTTAAGTATTGAAAAATAAGCACAGAAAAATAATTATAATCATAGTTTTAAAAAACTATGCAGAAAATCAATTTTAGATAAAAAATTTTTTCCATTAGTTTGAATTTTCGAGAGACACCAGTCTAAATGGAGAAGGGAGATGGACATTTTGGGGATATAATTCTAGTCACTTTGAAGTTGGCCCTAATTTCACTCAAAACTTTTGGCTTTACTTTTCCTTGATACTGGTGTATCTCCCCACTACTTTTGTTTTTATCACCAAGACAAGTTTCCTTTGGGCTGTCATATGGAACAAAATGAAACGTCTCTCACTAAAGGTGGCAGAAATTCAAGAACACTGAATCTTCACATTTTATATCTTATGATCCATCAGTGATCACTAGAGACTCTAGATCAAATCCTAATAAAAACAAAAGTTCCAGTGTCCCCCGTCCCCTGGCCCTCAACACCCATCAAGGACATCGATGTGTTCGTAGATACTCCATAAAATTGATCGCTATTGGTCTTACATTTTAAAGGTGTAGAATAAATAAATAATATCATAATCTATAGACATCATTTCATGGCTAAAAAAGTAATAAATCTATATGCAAATCCAGAAAAATAAATTCATCCATAGTTAAAATATTACTATTATTTAAAAGTTTAGAGGTGCCATTTGGAAGAAAATGTATTATTTTGACTAAGATCCACATGATATTTCATTTACGTTATCTAAAATCAGACTAATGGTGTTTAAGGTGTGCATGGAGATTGAGGAAATATCAATTTAGTAATGTTACTCAATATCCTGATCCAACCTAGATGCTTTCTGCAATCCCTTCCCCACACCATTGTCAGGGGGTCCAGGGAGAACCGAGACCCACAAGCTGGAGGCACAGAACTGTCTGGGGCAGAAGCAGATTCATGTCCTGAAAAGTAGCAGGAATGAGGAGGGCATAGACATGAGAAAACAGGCCCCAGACCTATCGAGTATCTAGAAACCAAATGACTGGGGAGGACAGAGATAGGTTAGTGGTCAAAGGCCTGGCAAAGACCCAGTACTGGGTCAGTGGCCAGAACTAAGGGAGCAGGTGGGCAAGGCAATGAGAAGACCAGGAACCCCACACCAGCCATGGAGAGAGAGAAGTCCTGTGCCCCTGGGGAGCTGGGCCCTTTCTCCTTGTAGCCTTCACGGGCCACACTCAATTCCATGTCCAGGTGCCTCAAGGTGGGCAGAGGGAAACTGCTGCCACCAAAGAAAGGAGAAGAATCAATTCTTCTAGAGCAGGGGTCCTCAAACTTTTTAAACAGGGGGCCAGTTCACTGTCCCTCAGACCGTTGGAGAGTACACACTGTGGGCCCAGGACGAGTCGGCTGCTAAGCAGGACAGGCAGCAAAAACACCTGGAGGGCCAGGTAAATGTGCTAGGCGGCCTGCATGTGGCCCACGGGCTGTACTTTGAGGACACCTGTTCTAGAGTTACTGGAAAGGAATTGGTAGAGAGGAAGACAAAATAGCATTAGAAGCTGAGTAGTTATGGGGGAGAAAAAAATACATCAGAAGTACCTAATCTGACAGTAACAAAAGAAAAATCAATGAAATGAAAGTGTGTACATGAAGGCAAGAAATAATGAGCTTATGAGCTGATTTGTGGAGGCCAGGGAAGAGTTTGAGAGATGTTGATTTTCAATGGAATGGTCAACATCCTACTAGTGGGCAAAAAAAGAACAGATACAGAAAGGAGAAGGTAAGGAAAGATCGAAGGGAGATATTTCAGGTCAAACTTGGGGAAGACATTTTTTGGGAGAACTTCCTTGGCTCTGGGCCTGCCCTTAACATCTGTACACCTCGGAGAGTACATGATGGGGAGAGGTACTGACCCTATGTCTCAATGTCTAAAATGTATAAATCAAGCTAACTGTGTAGGACAGGGTTCCAGCAGACAGACAGAACTAATAGGAGATACATATTGAGAGATTTATTGCAAAGAATTGGCATATGCAGTTGTGGGGGGTGGCTAGGCTGCTATGGTTTGAATGTTTGTGTCCCCTCCAAAATTCATGCTGAAACTACTAATAAATCCCCAATGGAACAGTATTAAGAGGTGGGGCCTTTAGGAGATGGTTAGACCATGAGGGATCAGTGTCATATAAAAGGGCTGGAGGGAACTGACTTGCCCCTTCTGCCCCTTCCTCCACGTGAGCACATGGTATTCAAGGTGACTTCTTGGAAGCAGAGCCCAGGCCCTCAGCAGACACTGACCCTGCCTGTGCCTTGATCTTACACACCCGAGACTCTAGAACTGTGAGAAATAGATTTCTGACATGTATAAATTACTCAGTCTCGGGTATTTTATCATAGCAGCATGAATGGAGTAAGGCGCTAGGCAAGTTCAAAACCCACAGGGCAGGGAGTCGGGAAGGGCAGGCTGAACTCCCAGGTACAACCTGAAGCTGCAGGCCATAGGCAGAGTTCTTCCTCAGCAAACCTCAGTTCTGCACTAAAGGGCTTTCAACTATCATGTTTCCCCGAAAATAAGACAGGGTCTTACGTTTATTTTTCCTCAAGAAGACACCCTAGGGCTTATTTTCAGGGGATGTGTTATTTTTTTTTAAGTACGATGCAACAATCTACATTTATTCAAATATAGTTAAGTCGTCATCTTCTAGAACATCATCATAACTCTCCAAACCCCGAATTCCATCCTGAATTCCTCGTGACTCTATTTCCTTTAGAACCATTGGCCTCAAGCTCTCATGTCGAGCAATAGAGCTCTCATGGGGCAGATGAGAAGGGCTGCTCGTGTTCTTTACCACTCCACGACGAAATGCATGGGTTGTGCAGATACACTGCCTAGGCACGCCCATCACTAGGTCTTATTTTGGGGGTAGGGCTTATATTATGCACATGCTTAGAAATCCTGCTAGGGCTTATTTTATGGGTAGGTCTTATTTTCAGAGAAACAGTATTAGAATGAGGCCCACTTTATTCTCTAGATAATCTCCTTTATTGACCGATTATAGATGTAAGTAATGTCTACGTGATATCTTCCCAGCAACACTTAAATTAGTATTTGATTGAATAACTGCAGGCTACAGATAAGCCAACCTGACACATAAAGCTGACCATTGTACTAACAAACTGCTAAACAAATGTGTTAGAACTGTTTACCTTGACAAATACACCATCATGATGGCAATATCCAAAAATATGTGTTAAGCAATGCTTAGCTAAGTGACTGATAGGATTGCAAAATATCAAAGATGGCTTACTTACAGTGATCATTAATTAACCATTCCTGAGTGTTCTCTTGATGGGCCTGTGAACTTTATATAATTAATAAATTAAAGACATGTATTTTCACTTATTCATAAAATTTTTTTTCTTGCTTGAATTTTAGCAAAATTACTAATGACGTTTTCATAGTCAAGATTTTGGTCTGTTGATATAATGCCAACTTAGACAATCTTTCTTGAGTCATTATAGTTCCTAGGTAGTTCTATAAAATTGATTTAAATTTAGAGAAACTGCTATGTAGAGAAGTAGCAACTGGAATTGTCAATGTTTTGAAACAATAGACTCAGAAATAACCATGAATTTTACATAGTTTGTCTACATATTGTAATGAATCACTTGTGCTAAATTAGCATTATCATAGAAAATACTATAAGGTATTATAATTTTATCATATCAGTTACTATCACATACTATGATTTTAACCATCTCTTCATGCAAAATTTAGATTCATATCATATTTTCAAATTTTCTTTCCAGTTTTCAAAGCTGGAAAGTATTAAAAAACCTGAAAATAGAACAGTGTTGCAGCATTTGTTCAAGTCTCTCTTCTATAGACACCATACCTTGATCTATAATGACCAGAAACTAATCCTCACAAAAATTTGTTTCAGGATTATTTGTACAATACATGAATCTTTCTTATATTCATTGACGTATATTTGTTTCCTTGTTCTAATTAACTTATATTTTATTGGGATGTTATTTTGTTTACATGTCACATGAAGTTTCTTTTGGTTTAGAAAAACACTTTTCCTTTAAAAAATTTTAAAAACCTGTAAGCCTTTTGTAAGAGAAATGGAAAAACTTAGATTTTTCTTTTTTGTAAGATTTTGCCTAACAGTTCATACCAAATAAACAACAGTCCATTTCAAATAAAAAAATAACATGGGCAGTTCATGTTCAAAATTAAATTGATTTTCTGCTGAAGACCACAGTCTACTGTATAGTTGGAGCTTTTCTGTTGTTTTGCTTAACTCACCTGTACATCTGCTATCTTGTCTAAATTAAATCAAATTGCCTTAACAGCATGTTGTCAGCATTGCCTTGATGTATCTAAGGATGGTTGATGGCCAAATCTGATGTTAATTTCTTTAATTTTTCATCTTTTGGCACATACAGACAATGTCACGTATAATCCTTGAATTGTTCCGTAGAATGCCATTGTCATGCAAAGTTAAGGCTCTGTCTCCTGGCAACAAATTCAAACTATGTTGAATATTCTGGCTTATTTGTTTCTTCTGAACACAATTCTCACCTGGTCACAATTCTCAACAAACTTAAATAACTGCCTAAAATTGAAAGTTGTTTTTTCAGCTTTTTATAAAAGTCACAACTCTTACTTTGTACAACAGATGTAAAAATTAATGAAACATTTGCCATTTTAACTTTCTTGTTTTATTTAATTTATTTAACTTATTTTATTTAGTAGTTTTTAATATTTTACATGATAAATATAGGTGTTCAATGTGATTTTTATCACTGGTATAATCTAGTTGACTATTAAAATTTTTATGTATTAAACATTCTTCCTTCATTACTCATAATTAACCATCCCTTTTTAAATTCTCCATTCTAGATAGTGATTGTTTCCTTTATTTTTTTAATCTGTCTTATGTGTTCGGCCATTTTAACATCAAATCTCAAAAGCATTTCTACGTAACCTAGAAATTTTCCATTGTTTTCTGTAAATATTGTTCTGTTATTGCCACAGAAAACATCATTATGCTTGGATAAATACTAGATTTAAGATCATATCATCTGCAAAAAGCACTTGAATAAATACTGGACACAACATTATTCTTTTAAAAATATCATCTGATGCCTAATGTTCTATTTCAGTTTTAAGTACTGTTGACTGTTTTCCATTTATTCAGTCTTCTTTGCAGTTCTATTATTATTTCTTTTCTTTCCTTTTTTTTTTTTTTTGATGCATTGTTTATGTTTTTCTTTATTGAGAGCCTAAGAGTTTCCTGTCACAGGTAACTTCATTGGCCAAAGATGATCTTGAAAACAGGTTTTAAAACATGCACCCAACATATAAAAAATATTCTATCTTTGAACATAGAATATAAAAAAAAAAATTAGTTGGAGGGCAAAGATTCTCTTTGTTTTGTTAAGACACTCAGAAGCTTTCATGCAGAGATGCCTGAAAATTAAAAATGTTTAATAGACACCTTTAATTAGGTACCTTAGGATCCAGTCCAATATTTATATTTATAAATTAAAATGTTTGGAAGACAAAAGTCATTTCGTCATACCATCAAGTTATCAAGAAGGACTAAGGCAAAAGTTATAAGCTTTTTCAGTAGTGGATCTATTTGTTTGCAAAAACCAAAAGTTCTCTTTCAAAATCATTTTCCCCAGGATGTTAGAATTTCAGCCTATTTCTAATGTGTTAATGAAGCCACCTCTGGACTCAGCCCTTCTGCAAATAGCATAGCCATTCCCCTAGTCCCTTGGGCTAGACACTTGGTGCAGTCTTTGATTCTTTCCTCTCTTCCCCCATGCTGGATGTCAGTTGCAGAGTCCTGACCTTAGTAATGTCTCTCCTATCTGCTCTCCATTTTTTGGTTTCTAATAACATTTCCCTAGTTTGGGCCATCTATGTTTCACACCTAGACCTTTAAATGGGCTTCCAAATTAAATAGGCTTCTCTCTCTTTCCTTCAAGTCAAAACACCCACTGGGACCACATTCATTCTCCAAAATCTCAGCCTAATTTTCATTCGTGAATATCCTACACATCCTTCAAAGTCAAGCTCAGTTTCTTTCTCTTCCATGAAGCTTTTCTTGATCCTCCCAACCAGAGAGTTATCTTCCTCTTTGAGTCTCCTAGTGTCCTCTGGGAAAAATGTTCTTCCTGTTCTGTTGTTGTATTTACCCACCCGTTCTCCGATTCCCCCGTACTAGACTGTGAGCTTCTTGAGGTCAAAATCTTGGTCTCTCTATTCTTTCTCTCCCCTGTGTCCTCAACATGATACCATGTACACAGACGAGACCACTGAACATTTGCTGAATTAAATTAAACAGGGACTGATGGAAGCCTCCTCTTCTAAATGAGCTGATTTTAATGTCTGTTCAGACTGGATTTATCATGAAATATTTTTCTTTCATCTTAAATATCACAAATTTATGACTTGGCTAAAATTTGCTCTGGGGAATTAAAGGCAACCTCTCTCAGCAGCCCCTGATTTAATGACCATTCAAATTCCAGATCTTTGGGCAAACTCTTTCTTCCCTAATGTTTTAAGGTAGTTGTAAAGGTTTGGAAGTATCAGAAAGCAAAAGTGACTTGGACCTGTCTTTCTTTCAGTGTTACAAAAAGAAAAAAAGAGCTGAAATAAAATATTTCTGATCCACTCTGAAAGGGCTCCTCAGTCCTCCAAATCTCAGGGCATTTGCAATATAGTATCAATATCTTATAATTCTATCTCATTTAAAAACGTTCAATTTTCTCACGCATATGATGCTCAGAGCATCTGTGAGTTAATCAAGTTAGGTATTTTGAAGCTAATTTTCAGAGGGCAAAATAAATTAGTAAATGGAAAAGTGAGAATTCTATCCATTCACCCATTGAATTAGCATTTATTTTTGTTGTTGTTGTTTTCCCGATTGCCTGAACTCTGGATACTATTTCTTCAATTAGCCCATGGAATACACTCAAAATTTTTCAAAGATTTACTGTGTTAGAACACACACACAAAAAGATCCTGGACTGGAAAGGCCATTAGGTATTATCTAGCCCTGGATTAATATAAATGGGTCATCTTTGAAGCATACAAGTCTGCTTAAGTGGTAGCTGCTGCCTAAAGCATTTAATTGAAAAGGATTGTAATTGCAACTCAAAGCTAAAGCGGGAAGGAGATCAGTGGTGGTGGATTAGCTTTGTCTGCCAAAGATATGGAGGAGGACAGGGACAACATATGTGCAGAGTATTTGATGGGCCTTACCTAGTTCAACTCTCTTGTAGGTGGAGAAGCTGGACTTCAGAAAGGTGAAATGACTGGTTTGAAGAAGCATTACTCACTAAGGATGGAAACAAGACCGGAATCCAGAACTTTGGATGTACAGAGAGGTTGCATTCTGCCCCATGGTGCTCTTATTCACATACACAGGTACACCTGATGCCAATGACGACTGGAATCTCCAGTTTGGGGAGAGAGTGACTCCTCAGGAACACACACAGGGGTGACAAGGTAATTGCTGGTTCACGGGGAAAGACCTTTCGATTTTCACGGAAATACCTGTAGGAGAAGGAATAGCAACTGCTTTGTAGGGGTGGGAGTTTGTGGAATACATTTGTTTTCAAAGCTTTTGTTTGAAAAACCTCATCTAGAGCTATAACTTCAAACAGGGGAAACTCTCTTTGAGCGTGTTTGTTCCTGTTTGTTTAAGTGAGAATATTCCAAGGTATTTTGGCTATCCAGCCTGCTTGTTCCTATGCTGAGGGACATTCTGTCCTCTAGGAGAAAGGAAAGAACAAATCTTGAGCCTGGGAAAAGTGGAAGTAATCTCTTTCCCTAAAGCTAATCTCCTTGCAAAGCTATAAATATGGCAACGTTGTTAATGGAGGATAATTAATTCACCCCTCATAAATCTTATGCTTTTTCCACCATGATGGATATTTGCTCAAATGCTCTTATTTGCCCCAAAAGTACAGATACGTCCAGATAAGTTGTGGATCAACTGACAAAACTGAGAAATCCCTACCTCAAGAAAGCAAACATTTTGAAATGTATCACAGCAATTCATATTGAAGGCACACGGTACATTTATTTTAAAACTTATTTCCCATTCCTCTGGAATAGTAAATATTTACCCACCCATCAGGACAATAATGGCTCAGACCAACACAAAATTGATTTTTCATCTACATATCAGTCTCAGAAAGGTAAGTTATAAAAGAGGAAATTGATGGGTACATTGGGAACTTTGTAAACACGTGGAATTGAAAGCTAGCTTTTATTATACACAACATTCTTAGTTTGAGGGAAGGGAACTTTCAAACAGCATGGTATATAATTTTAAATATTGCGTGAAAAAAATTAAACATCCACTGTCAGTCATAATCTTATGTGATTTACGCATGACTCCACCACACCAAGTCCTGACATAATACAAAATATTTGCAGAAACAACAATGTAACACACCTGTAAAGGGCAATGGCACAAAGCAAGAACATTATAACCTTGAATAGCTCTTCAATCCTTGACCACACTGGGGACTACCAGCAATCACCTCACTTTGCAAACATTTGGCTGAAACTATTCCAGGCTTTGCACATTCAACTCCAGGGTCCTTCTCTGAACTGGTGGTTGCAGTGGGATGAAGAGGAGGGGGCACGTGTGAGGAATATTTAAGAGGTTAAAAGGATTTGCTGGTAGACTGGTCGGAAGGGAGCATGACGAAGAAGAAAGGAATCGAAGACAGTGCCCAAGATGGGCAGAGGGTCTGGGAGATCAATGATGGGGACATCCATCTCCTGAGAAAAGAAATGTAAAAAGAGAATCCAGTTTGTTGTTTAAGACCAGAAAAGAATCACAGATGCCTGAGCTCACTACCAAAGGCTTTCTCCACAGGGTGTGAGGGTGGAAGACAGTTGCCCTGCCAGGCAGATTGTGGAAGGGTCTGGGCACCTCACACTTCACCCACACACCACGCTGGTGCCCTCAGCCTAGCCGGTGGGGATCCGCAGCACATGTTACTGTGAAAGGTAAACTGATTCCATTATACGCCATCTGCAGAGGAATCGAGAGAGAGAGAAATATTTTAAACAGTTCGGAGGATTCTACTTGCCAACACCCTCAATCAACATGGCTTCCTACGAAGTCAGAGGTAGGTAGAACCATCTCTAGACCTGAGCGGGGGGGGGGGGGGGGGGGGGGGGGGGGGGGGGGTGGTGGTGCTGTCCACTCCTGGCCCCCTCCTGCACCACAAAGAGCCTCCCGTGGACACCTGGGTCAGCATGTCTACACTCCATCCATACACTCTGCAGACAACCACGCCTTGGTCATGCCTTGGAGTTAAGGGTACGCCCAACGGTGGTGCAGTCCATTCTAGGGGAAAAGCCTACACAGGCCCAGATAAAGCAGATTGGGCTCTTCGGCAGGGAGTTTCAGGGGCCAGGTTGCTGGGGTGACATATACAGGTCTGGCTAGAAGGTGACCTCTCTGTACTGCCACATGCTGACACAGGACTCCAAGAAGTCTGAAAATTCCCAATTTAAACCTGGCCTTTCAGGTTGATAATCTATTGGTCGAGGAAGAAGGCTGAAATACATATGTTAAGTGGTTTCCATTTGTATTCTCGTCCCAGTTTCCAGATATTAAGCAGAGGGGCTGGAGAAGGGGGAGTTAAGTGGGGGCTCAGCTCTCATGTTCCTTTAACTCATGTGTGACTCTCACCACACTGAGTGTGTTTCTGGGATTAAGAGACACACATTACTCATATCACACAGTCCTAAAATGCAAGTCAGCTGCTGCATCTGATATCAGCTAGGACATAGCCCGTGTCACTTCTATCCTTGAGAACACACTGGCCATCTTGGACTTACGGGTGACAGTTGGCCATGTCAATCTCCAATCTGACCTGCAAACTGGGGTTTTATGCTGTTGTCTACGCCTTAATAAGGGATCAGTCAAGGGTAATTTTGACTATATTTTATTTCCGCTCAATTCACATGTCCATGCTGATCAAAATAACTAGCAGGCATTACGGCAAAGGTAGTCCTTGTACTAGTCATTGAAGTGTGAAGGGAAAAGATATAAGTGAGGTGATTTGGGCATGATTTCAAATGGAAGGAAAATAAAAGATATAGGATGATTTAGACACTTTATTCATTTGCCAGCTCAGTGACAATGGAATGATAACTGACTCTTGAGAACGAGGAAGGCATCCAATACCAACCCTCTCATTTATCTAATTCAAAATGCATTGATTAGAGCAGAGAAGTAAATACTGCAAGGATAGGGTGACTAATTCTATTTATAAATGAAGGGGGAAATACAATAAAAAGTCAACTTCTAAAAAATCCCATTATAAGGATTGCATCCTGTACTGCTTGATAAAAAGTCTCAAGTGAACCTTGGCACCCGTCTTAAGCCCAGTGGTACAGCCCCTCTGATCTGGATTGGAGGGGTCAATAGAATGCCATGCCTCTTTCTGCTGAAACTGGTTCATCTTGATGCTTCAAAGCAAGCGTCCTGGGAACAAGGTGTTGGAGAGAAAGACAGCGTTACTGAATTATCGAGGGCTAATTTTCAAAAACTGGGAAAAGTAAAATTGCTCTAATTATTGCCTCCAATAATTGAGCTCTTCGAAGGGAGGTTTGAAAGGATAGGGCAGCATCCACTCAAAGAGAACTAAGTCTTCATTTCAGGGCTGGTCTCCTGCTGTAAAAACATAGAGGTTGTCCAGGGCAGCACTAACATGCTGGCCTCTGCTTCCTTATCAGCAGAGAAACGCCAGGAGTAGAGGCAGGAACAAAGACAACAGGTTATTTTAGATGGAAACAGTGAGCTCTCTAAGTGACTTTTGCTTTTTGCTTCATGTTGTATCTGATACCTGAACAGAAATAAATGGACAAAGTATGAGAGAAAAGCTTAAAGGATTTTAGTCTTAGGCTCGATAATCATTTACTGGGGCTACTCTATATATTAATATTTCTTTGAAAATCAGATTTCTCTCCTAAATTAAAATCTAAATACAACTTTATCAAGATAAAGTCAATTTATTCAAGAACAAAAATTCTTTACAGCACTTCTAATTTTCTGGGGGTAAGAGACATGTAAAGCACAGGCCCTGACTTTAGAAGGTTATTTTCTACCTGGAAAGAATGTAAAATCAAGAATGTGGACTGAAGAGTGTAAATGGAAACAAAGAGAATTTTCTATCATGTGACCCCTAGCTCTACCACTAACTGGGCATGTAACATCGGGTAAGTTTCTAAACCTCTCCATGCCTCAGTTTCCTCATCTATAAAATAGGAATAAGTGTTGTGTACCTCTGTCAAGGAGTCATGAGGATTAAATGAGTTAATATATGTAAAGTGCTTAGACCAGTGTCTGGTGCATAGTAAGTGCTCAATACCTGTGACTGTCATTATTATTATGTTTCCTATTTATTTTCTTAGCAGACTTAAAGACATAGTTTTTGTGGAACAAACAGGTTTCCTGCCATCCAAAATAGCATACTTTTGTACCTAAATGGAAAGGTGATGCTTAATGTATACTTTTAATAATTATTACAATTACAGTGGTTATAATATATTGTATAGGTGGCACTATGATAAACACTTCATGTAGACTATATTGTTTTATTTAATGCTCATAACCACTTTTCAAGATACGTGTGACTATGTACGTTTTAATTAAGACTTGGAGAGGTTAAATACTTGCCCAAAGCCACACAGTTGGAAGCTGGTGTTGGAACCATACAGTCATGCTCGTGTGGACTGGAGGGGCCACAGGCTATGTTACTGTCTTGTACAATGTAGGTTTACTCTGCACACAGCTCTCATATATCTATCATTTCTCAACTCCTTTGAATTATAATCTAAAGGCAAGGGAGAGCTAAGCATAAAAACTGGAGAAGGGAGATGCTGTCTTCTGTCGAGACTGAGATCTTGGTTAAGGGACTCACGTGCTTGAGAAGGGATGAGTTGTTCTCTGGTTATGTAGGGACACAGGGCAGAAGCACTTTAAATTTGACCTGGGTTCTAAACCCGGCTCCCACTGTGTCTTCTGGGAATTCAAGGTTACAACTTTCAGGAATAGTGCAGCCTGCTGATGACATTCTCATTCTCTAGCCCATCAAGTGGGGAAGTGTTTAACAAGTCGCTCATCTGGAAAACTCAACTGAAGGAGTTTTGTTTTTTTTTTTCTTGTAATGTTAACAGCCCAAAAGAAAAAGAAGGTCTATTCGTTCAAATTAAACAATGTGCTAAAATACATTTTCTCCTAGTAGGTTTTGCTCAAAACACACCTTTTGCTTGAAACTAGCAAAACTCACGCTCATTAGTTCTCACACCCTTTACATTACTAAAAAGTAAACTTTTTGTTTATGTTACTGTTTTGTTATATTAATGTTTATCAATATTAACTGTTAGAAATTAAATCTGAAATTTAAAAAATATATTTAATAATTCAATTGAGATGGCAATAGTAAACCTGTGACAGGTTAACATAAATAACATTTTTATGAAGAATAATCATGCTTTCCAAAACAAAAAACAAATTAGGTGGGAAGAGTATTGATTTACATTTTTGCAAACCTCTTTAATGTCTTTAATGGAAGACAACTGGATTCTCATATGTGTTCATATAATGTGCGTATTCAGTCCGTGCTGATACCACATCATGTGACCATTGAAAAGCTTCACTGAACACACGCAAGAAAATAAGAGTAAAAAAAAAAAACAAGAAAATGAGAGTAAAAAAGTCAAATTATATTTTATTATTATTATTGAATGTAGATTTGACTTTGTAGACTCCCTCATGGATTCCCAGTAATCTCTGGATCATGCTTTGAGAACCTCTGCTTAAACGCTGCCAGCCTTTGTATATGTGTCTCTGGATCCTTCTCTGAACTGGTTTTAGTCTATCCTGTGGTTGACTGAACTCCAAGAGGGCCACCAGCATCTCCCCTCTCCGGTGTTACTCCTGTGATCCTGATATTTTACCTGGAAAAGGGGATTTTACCCATGTAATTGAGGTCACTAATCCATTGGCCTTCAGATAAGCAGATTTTCTGGTGGACCTAACCTAATCGTGTAAGTCCCTTAAAAGTAGAATTTCCATCTGGGAACAGAAGAGGAAGTTAGAAAGATTTGTTTGTTTGTTTGTTTTGAGACAGAGTCTCCCTTTGTTGTCCAGGCTAGAGTGAGTGCCATGGCATCAGCCTAGCTCACAGTAGCCTCAAACTCCTGGGCTCAAACAATCCTGCTGCCTCGGCCTCCCGAGTAGCTGGGACTACAGGCATGCGCCACCATGCCCAGCTGATTTTTTCTATATGTATTAGTTGGCCAATTAATTTCTTTCTATTTATAGTAGAGATGGGGTCTCACCCTTGCTCAGGCTGGTTTCGAACTCCTGACCTTGAGCAATCCTCCCACCTTGGCCTCCCAGAGTGCTAGGATTACAAGCATGAGCCACTGCGCCTGGCCTAGTTAGAGAGATTTGAATGTGAAAGGGAGGTTCTCCACTGCTGAGATGGAGGGGCCCTGGGGCAAGAACCTGAGAGCAGCTTCTAATTGCTCAGAGTGGTCCCTGGCAACAGCCAGCGAGAAAGTAGGGACTTTTCCTTGGAAGAAAATCTGAGTTGCAGATGAGAATGTATCAGACTGACACCTTGATTTCAGCTTGGTAGAGAATTCAGCCCTGCCAAGCCAGACTTCTCACCTACAGAACTGGGAGTTAATAAATGGGTATCGGTTTAAGCCATTAAATCTGTGATACGGTAATTTGTTTTGCAGCAATAGAACTATGTCGCATATCCCTAATAACTTATTCTGTATCTTGTTTTTGTAAAGAGGTAAGATATGCACCAATATACAAAGAGGCAATATCTATATTCCTCCTGGAAAATCTATATTTTGGGGCCCTAAATTAAACATCTTTTTCAAGCATTTATGAGCTTGTTTTAGCTGGGCTTAGAGAGTTTGTTGTTATTTTTGTTTGCTTGTTTGTTTTTTGTTTTAGTGCAGGTTCAAGATTGAAAGAGCAAAACCTTCAGTTGGGTACAATATGACAAAAAGCTGTAATTGAAGTTTTTGTGGAATGATAGAAATATAGAAAAGCAACTTAACTAATTTAAAAAATAAAATAAGAAATATAATACTTTTAGTAAATTAAAACTTTAGTTTTAAATACAGTTTTCTTCATTATAGTAAAGGCAAGAGTGCATCCTGAATGCAGAAAGCACAGAGAAGAGGAAAAGACTAAAAGACCCACAAAAGGATGTGAGAAAAAGGCAGAGCAGAGGCAAAATCATTCAAGATAGTAAGAGACAGGGTACAGAAGAGGCTGAAAAAGAATCCTTAGTAAGTTTTGAAGTATTAGTAAGTAAGTGGAGAAAATTGTTTTGGTAAGACTCTATTTGTTTCCTTTGGTTATGTTCTTTAGAAGGCTACATACATTGTGAAATGCTTATCATCAATTTAGCCAATGTTGACAGCTTTCCAGATGCTCTTGTAAGCCTTTGGGGGATCCACCTCTCAGTAGGAACCGGGACCTGGTGCATCATTTGCAAGACTCAATGCAAACTGAATATGTGGGCCCCTTTTTCAAAATACATTAAGAATTTCAAGACAGTAAGAGTAGAGCATTAAACTAAGCATGTGCATTCTGAATGTGAGATCCTGTGTGTCAAATATTCAAGAAGCTGACCCTGATGTTGCCACTCAGAGAGGAGAGTTATGTCCTGGGCTACATTGACAGTGACCAAGGCCCTATTATTCTTAGGCATGGACCAAATTATTGGAAAGCCACACTTCTATTTCCCATCTCTTTCTAGGCCCATCAAGCAATTTCTCTCAAAATGCAGTAATTTCCATCAATCTTTCCAATATATCTAGAAAAGAAACCTTGGAAATCTCACAATATTTAAAAACACTATACTTTCAGAAAGTGTATATTTCCTCTAATACTAGGATCAGAATTTGAGTAATAGCTTCCATCCACCCATCCATTTATTCTTTGGCTTTATAACATTCATCAAGTACCCACTGTGTGCAAGAGCTTATCATGGGAGCCAGAGAGCTACCTGGAAGCTTCCATTAAAAGCATCAAGACACTTTCATGGCAAAGATTTTCTTACTATTATTTTCTTACTATTACTATTTTCTTACTATTATTTTTTTTTGGAAGAAATCCTATTGTTTCAAATTACATGTAAGAACTTTAAGATTTTTGAGGACTTAGTATCCTTATATAAGAAGCCTCTGAGTCTAGACTCTTCCCTGTCCATATATATGGCAAAGCATCTGTTTCTTACCTACTTCCTCTGGATGCTCTGGAATTATTAACTTTTAAACACAGTCTTTGATAGGAGCTCCAGCTCCCTCAGATCTTTGTGAAGTGGGATTCAATGCAGCTAGCTTCTTAGAAGGCCTGAGAGCTTCACTCTCTCTGGTCTTGCACACCTCTAAGCACCCTTGGTGATTTAACCGTCAAATGGGATTTACTTTCCTAGTCTTTTTCCCTGAAGCTCCCATCTGTTACAGCTTTCGTTTTGTTCAGTCCAAGTCAATTCTCTCACTGCTATCCAAAAGAATCTTATGCTTCTCTTTGGCCCATGGGAAGGCTCTTTCCCCGCTTCCTCTACCTATTACTGCACGTCTAACTGCTTCACATCCTTCAAGCTTGATGTCCAGGTCTTTGAACCCACCAATCTCACTTTTATGAATCTAGTGAAAGGGGCTGATCAAAGATACATGTAGATGTGTATACTATGTGTTACTATGTGTATTACAAGACATGAAACACTTTGTCCTATAATAATTTCTTAATTTTAAAAATCACACTTTAACTCATTGAATATTTCTGATGCCTATTACAAGTGATGTATACTTACTCTAATTTTTTTCTTCATTTTAAAAAATGCTATTTTTATTTACTTATTTTTTTTTTTTTGGAGACAGAGTCTCACTCTGTTACCCGGGCTAGAGTGAGTGCCGTGGCATCAGCCTAGCTCACAGCAACCTCAAACTCCTGGGCATATTACAAGTGATGTATACTTAATCTAATTTTTTTCTTCATTTTAAAAAATGCTATTTTTATTTATTTATTTATTTATTTTTGAGACAGAGTCTCATTCTGTTGTCCAGGCTAGAGTGAGTGCCGTGGCATCAGCCTAGCTCACAGCAACCTCAAACTCCTGGGCTCAGGCGATCCTACTGCCTCAGCCGCCCGAGTAGCTGGGACTACAGGCATGTGCCACCATGCCTGACTAATTTTTTTCTGTATATTTTTAGTTGGCCAATTAATTTATTTCTATTTTTTACTAGAGACGGGGTCTCGCTCTTGCTCAGGCTGGTCTTGAACGCCTGACCTTGAGTGATCCGCCCGCCTAGGCCTCCCAGAGTGCTAGGATTACAGGCCTGAGCCATTGCACCGGGCCCCAAAATGCTATTTTTAAACCAATGTTTCATTTGAAAATCATTGGCAACTTAGAATAAAGAGAAATATCACTAATACCCCTGCAAAGTTAGGGAGTACGGTCCACAAAACCACCCTCATTTCTGATGCCAATTGCAGAGTTCGGGGGTTCTCAAGACTACTAGTTCTCAAGATTACTAGTTCTCAAGACTACTAGTTCTCAAGATTACTAGTTTCAGCAATTCACTAGGTGGATTCACAGAACTCACTGAAAGCTATTATCCTCACAGTTACAGTTTATTACTGTGAAAGAGTATGGGTTAAAACCAGCCAAGGTAATATGCACATAGGGTAGAATCTAGGAAAGTTTTAATTGTGGAACTTCTATTTGTCCTCTGCTAGTAGAGTGAGGAGTATGAACTCCTCTGGCAATGATGTGTGACAGTAGGCACAGATTATCGCCGACCAGAGAAGGCCACTTGACTCTTGGGTGTCCAGAGTTTTACTAGGGTGTGATCACATAGACATAACTGATTGCCCATGTGGCTGACCTTTCACATCCAGCCCCTCCAGAGACTGAGCTGACAACGTTAGTCCCCCCTCTGAAGGTAGAGTGGATCCACATGGTCAAAGCCCCCACCATCAACTGCACTGTTAGACCGTGCAGTGTGGTTCCAAACCCCCGGTAAACAAAGATACTCTTATCAGACAGGATAGTCCAAGAGCCTAGAGATCATCTCCCATAGCAACGGGCAGTGGCCAGATCTCTCTATGCATAAGATTACTTCTTTCCTATACAGCCTCCAAATAAAGAATTGATTAAATTAAATATAGGACAACAACATTATGGCATAACATGCAGCCCATTACAATTATTGTAAAACTTAGGACAGGGAAATTTGTAGAGCATAATCTTCTGTGTATTTAGTTTAAATTATACGTGTGTGTGAGAGAGAAAGATGTCTTTAAGCTAACCAATAATACATTCATATTCTTCTGTCTTCAAAATTTTTTTTCAATTGCCCACATTTAGTTTCCATGAATGTATTTTTTCTCCTCCCCGTTCAGGTTCTGTTTTGTTTTGTTTGTTTGTATGTTTTACAGAATAACAGGGGCTTCTCCTTCCTTTCTTCCTATTACTTTTAGCCCCAAACCAATTTTTGGCAATATTTAAAGTCAAAGAATGGAAGTCTCTCATGGAAATTCCTCTTCGGAAAGTCAGTTAGAGAATGAGAGAGTTTCTCAGCAAGGATTCTCTCTGATTCTCTGCCTATTAAATTTATTCTTTCATTCCTTCATTCATTGAACAAACCTTACCTAACTTGTGCTAAGATTGAGGCTTACAGGTAAGTGAGGCACACAGTCTTCCACTTAAAGGGCTTGGAATCCGGTGACAGAAAGAAACATGTAAGGATAAGCTACCATGGATGACAAAGGTGTCCTGTTACCCCACAGAAACCCAAAGCGCTCCAGCCTGTTCCAGCTGGTAACTGAGAAAATCAATGAGCGGTCACTCTAGCTGATGCCACAGAGGGTGGGGGTATTTATGGTGAACTCTCCTTCCTCCATGTCCTATACCGTCTAGGCCACAAACAGATCTTGGGACACGGTATTAGGATGGGGCCTCAGGTATCTGCTGCCTTATGGACCCAGAATCCCAATTATCTTTCTTTTCTTCCCTTTATTTTGAATCTGACCACTTGTTTCTCTTTCAACCTTCACACTCAAAAGCCACACCCAGATTGCTATTCAAGACAGAAGAATGGTGGACCAGCTGTCAAAATGAACCCAAGAGATTCCAAGGTTTCTATACTTAATCCTTAGTCATTTCACAGCAATCTGGCTATCACTCTTCCTGGCTTTACCATTTATTATAGAACAAAATAAACAAAGAACAATAACAGCATATAAGTTACCAATTTATTTTCCACCAAAATAAACTATTAATAGAATGAAACTATAAAATATATATATTCTTTCATGTGTACAATTACACACACGCATACAAAGTAGAAATTACCATGGTGACATCCAAACAAAGACTGTAGAAATACAGAAAGAAATCAGCATGTTCTGCCTAGAGAAATAAGATTCCACTCTCCCTCCCCTGACACACAAATCTGCCTCAACCCTCAATTTCATTTGGTCCTTGGAAGCCTAAAACTTGTCTTTGGCTCCACTTCTATTGATAGCCTCATGCCATGAATAACATCTAAGTCAGCTATTTTTGATGTAGCGTTAGGTATTTTCCCAAGCACTTCATAAGTCAGTATTGTTATTACTAAGTTAAAACATAAGCCCCACCTTTCCTGCTCCATGCAAAGCCCAGGAGTGTGGGAGAAATCTGTCTACCTACAAGCCAGGCAGTGAGCATGCAAGAACACACACACACACACACACACACACACACACACAGGGCCACAGACCAAATAGCCACCAAGAGGGAAATGCATCTCATTTTGGCTTGTCCAGAAGGGCTTGACAAACAATGGAGAGAACTGAGGTGGAAAAATACCAAAAAGTTACTTGAAAGCCCTCATTTGTGTGTGTAAAGAGAAACAGAGGGCTGTGAGTGGCTCTAGACCATGGTATATTGACACAGAGTCATATTAAATGAATGAGCCTTACTTTCCTGGTCTCCTCCAGCCATCTTTTCCCTATCACATCCAGAGCTACTTTTTTATTTCACTGGATTTATAAATGAGTAATGCAGAAGGGAGCATTATTTTTTTACCAGAGTGATACCCATTTTTTCAAATTACATAAAGAGGGAAAAGTCTATGAACAGCTGATTACTTAGGTCTAGTTCACGGATTAATTGGTTTGTGTTGAGAAAGTACAGGTCAATCTTCTGGTGGTTTCTTCTTTACATGTTGAATATCTGGATGATCAACTGAATCTTTTTTAGCTTTTATCTAAGCACCTGGCTTTTTTTGTAGACAATTTTAGCATAATATTAAAGTTCTCTAAAATAGGTTAAGGCTGACCCTTCTTCTTATAAACCAAATATAATACACACCACACACACTCACGAATGCACATGCACACACATATACATGCACAAGCACTTTCTGGCCACCCAAACCAGGAATTACAACATGGGGTCATTTTTTTATTTCAAAATCATTGGATCATTTCTTGGCCTTTCTTAGCTCATTTAGGAACACATGAGTCCCTCAAGGAAATATATTGTGTTTTCAAGTCCCTTTCCGTCACCTGCAACTCCCCATCATTTTGGACAATAATACAAACTCAGAATACGTTAAATGACTATATATATGTGAATGACTCAGAACACAACTCAATTATTAAAAGCTTTTGGACTAGCAAATGAAAAGGCATATTTCTAATGTATGCGATTTATATTTCAGTTTCATGCCAATGAGCTAGCTGGAATCAAAGAATAAAACACAGTCCTCACTGGCAAGGAGCGCATAATGTAGCTGGTAAGACAAGTTCAATAGAGGCAAGACACACCAAAAGATACAAAAAGTATGCAATAAATACCCCACTGTTAATATCTTGGTGGCTACTTGAGTAGCATAAGGTTCAGAGGAGAGGGCAGGAGATGGAGGAAGAAGCAGGCAAGATTGTCTTCATGTGGGACATGGGAGGCCACCAGAACCTGAAAGGGCAATGAGGTGGAAGACAGAGTGCAAGGGTGGAAGACAGAGTGGGTGGATTTTCTAGGTGAGTGGAAACAACACGGTGAGGGATGAATTTCTCTTTTGGAACTAGAGCATAAGGGAAGATAAAAACTAATGTATGTGTTGATGGTGCCAAATCAATAAAAAGTAATACCAATTTATGTGTTGACAGTACTCAAATCAGTAAAAAAAATAACACCTTGCAAGATAGCAGAGGTGAGAAGAGACTGACCAGACAAGCTTTAAAAAAGTTGCAGACTTGTGATGGGTTTGTAACCGTACGGAAATACACAATGGGTGGTAGACACACAAATTCCATAAGGGTAGGGACCTCCTCGTCCACCTTGTTTATCTTGTTCACCATTGTATCCCCAATGCCTGAAATATCACCTGATGCATAGTAGGCACACAACCGATTTTTGTCAAATAAATGAGTGAATCTTGAAATATTGTTTTTAAGGCTCAATATGAAGTATTGTTTTTCAGGCTCAGTGTGAGACCCAGTGCACACACACCCAAGCAGAATCATTTCAGAGACTGCAGAGTCAAGGCTGTGTTTGTTTTCCTGAATGCTGTGGTGATCTCCAGCGGTGTCTGTTAAAAATACAGGCCCATTTCCCCATTAGAGCAAAGGTGGAGGAACTTAAAGAATGCTCTCTTCCCTTCAGAAGTGTGTGAAGGGTCCTTTTCTAAGTCATTCTGCTCCCTACTTGAGCCAAGAAGCATGAAACTTGATTGCTCATTCCAAAGTTTGCAAGACTACCAGTGTTAATAAAGGTTATAAAGGTATTCAACCTTTTACAAACAAGCCCTTTATTTACTTCTCCTGTCTCATCTGTACATTCTGAGAATTGAGCATGTGTTGTGGAGCTTATTGCATATAATAGCTTCAAATCTAATTAAATCCCCTGATTTAGCTTCAACTAAATGCAGAGAAAGAATCTGTCCTAAGAGTAATAGGTTACATCCCAAAGGAGGAAATGCTCCAACTAAGAAAATAGGAAGTGAGTTAAGATGTCATTTCATAAGATGAAAATAAAAAGGAGATCATGTTTTGTTTCTTACCCTAAAACTAAGGGATGCCTTCCACTATTACATTCTACCTTGGTCAATGTCTTCCTATGTACCCATTAATTCAGCCCTAGAAAGAAAGTTCTTTCCTTAGCCACAAAATACTGGCCATGAAGTTCATGGTTAAGTGTAAACTGTGATATCTCAGTTTTTTTCTGAAAATGGCACTTTTCTCTCATGCTTTCCACCTCTTCCACCTTGACATTTTACTTTTGACACACAGAAGAAATTAAAGAGATTCTCCCCAATATGTACCTTTCTGGTGTAGGTCTAGAAGCAGGCTTCCTCAAACTACAGCCCTCGGGCCACATGCGGGTGTTTTTGCCCATTTGTTTTTTTATTTCAAAATAAGATATGTGCAGTGTGCATAGGAATTTGTTCATAGTTTTTTTAAAACTACAGTCTGGCCCTCCAACGGTCTGAGGGACAGTGAACTGGCCCCCTGTTAAAAAGTTTGAGGACCCCTGGTCTAGAGGAATGCCAATGCCCTCTAGATGATGATCTTTAGTATCTGCATTTTGTTTCCCTTCTAGGAACAGAAAACCCTTTGTAACTTCTCCACTGCATGCTCATAGTAGCACCAGGAATGTAAATTTTGTTATTTTATTTCTCCTCCTATGCCCTCAGGCCTTGCAACAACCAACAGAGAATTTTTTGTTTGTTTCTTATGTTTCTTGGAAAGGTCTCCCCTGCCCCCATCTCCCCTGGAGACGGGCTGAGAAGGAAAGTTGGGGGGAGGTTCTCTGGGGGCTTCTCCAGAGACTCGTTCTTTTTGTATTTCTCCACTCAGGGGACAAGGAACAAATTTTCTTCCCGTTAAGAAAAGCAGCCTGGAAGCCCAGCTTCCTGAGGGCGTGTCCTTGTGCTCTGAGGAAGTTGTTCATCCTTCTTGACATTCTTGTCTGTTTATAGATTGTGAGAGTTAAGGGTGGGGAGCAAGGACTGGAGCTTCTGATGCCTCCAATGGCTGCACAGCCTGGAAGGGAGGGCCGGAGGGGGGCCCAGCAACTGAACTCCCAACCATGAGCTCCACTGCCAGCAGTGCAGTGGCTAAGCAATGACATTTCTCACTGGGGCCAAATGAACAGGTGGATGGGAAGACACTAACCAAGGTAGAATGTGATAGATACCAGAAAACATCTTAGTAACCCTTCCCTCACCAGTCTTTCAGTGGCTGTTGGTTTTAAAGCAGGAAGAACACAGGGCTTTGGAGGGTCCTGGGTTTGGCTCCCACTTCTGTCATTTTCTAGGTGAACACAGTCTCTCTTTCCTTCTCTAAAAACCAGAGATGGCAATTATAATGATTAAGCGACAATCTGTATATGAAGATTCTAGTCCTGAGACATAACCGGAACACAGAAGGTCTGCAAAGGAGGTTTGTTGAATTTTAAAGGTGTTGATCTTTAAGGTGACGCCTTGAATGGCCTTTTCCGGGACAAGGTAGAGATGATAAGTATGAGCCTTCAGCCGGTGGCAGCCCAGGAAAAGTGTAGCTGTACCAGGCACATTCAACCGGGAGCCAGAACTATATCTGAAAATGACCCAACTCCTGGACTCCCTGCTGCTGCTGCTCCTCCTGGGAATGTTATAAACTAACTGAGCACATGGAGGAACCATATGCTGTAATGTACTTTCATTTACCCAAAAGAAGCATCTGGAAAGGAGAAGCTTGAATGCGATAATGAAGTTTCACCTCTTGGGGGTAGAAGTTGCTGACCCCTTGCCAATGTGACAATGTCAGATCCTCAACAAAGTCACTCTTTGCCTGTGTCTGCTGTGTGTTGTTGCATAGGAAGCTGGGGTTTATGGGCTGCCCTGGAGGGACAGCCCCAGAGTCACTCTTTTGGGACTTGATGGCACTACTGGGCTAACAGGGAGATTGGGGTTGGCCAAGAAGGCCGGAGCAGAGGGGTGCACAGGGTTGGGGGAAGCAGAGCTAACACTCCTCTTGGATTTACCTTCACCCCCTCTCCCAGCATCACAATCTCCTAAATATCTGCTGTGATCACAATATCAGCATCTTTGAGAGGGGCGTGTATTTTTTGAGAATATAAAATGTATCCAGACTCATGTTTCATAGATATAAGTGACCATGTAGAACAAGACAGTACTTTATTTTTAAAGTTGGGTATAACTCAAAAGCTCTCAATAGAAATAGACCTATAGTTATGACATCTATTTTCTCCTGTATTTCACACTCAGCTCAGTTCTCACGGAAAAGGTTCATCTTTTGTGAATAAACATCTTTTGAAACAAACATCAAATATAAATTTACAAGGCAGAATACACACATGCATGAAGTGGGGTCTCATTGGTATTGAAGGATGAAGTCTTGAAAGGTATATTCCAAGCTTTTAGTAACGATTATTTCTTGATGGGGAGCAGGGAGTGTAGGGAACTGGAAAGGCAAATATAATAAGGAAAGAAATTGTTTACTTTCTATCTTATATACATTTTAACATTTATAATAAAATAAAAGCTAATAATAATAATGGTTAATATATATTGAGCACATTCTATGTTCCGGGAATTTTGCTGCATGCTCTATTTCATTTAATTCTCATAACGCTGTAGGCAGGTGCCATTACTGTCTCAATCTTACAGTTGGGGAAGTGAGGCTTTGGCGAGACTAAATGACCTTCCAGAAGACGCATGCCTACGAGCAAGAGCTATAATGGAAACATAGAGCCCAGATTCTATACTTCTGGCACTGTAGTGAACTTCCTCAAATGAATGAACAAATAAAAGTAAAAATTCCTTTTTGGAAAACAAAGAGTCAGTCTCACTACCTCATAGTCACACCTCCTACACGTCTTATACTTGGAATGTAAACGTTGATTCCTTTAAACATTCCATCAAATGTGTATTACTACACTCCCAGGTCCCCTCCCCCAGCACCTGTAACGCCAGGATAAGGAAAATGTATGCACTTCTGGTGGGGGTGGGGAAAGAAGGACAGAAAAAGGTATGTGAGGCTGGCGGTTGGTCTTCCTTAAAGTAAAAAACAAAAGGCCTGGGGAGAGATAGACTAGAACGGGATGGCAGTTTAGGAAACTGAAAACACTGTACGTTTGGAAATGTCCTAAGTAAAAGTTACACTAAAGGTTTTTGTTTTGTTTTCCTTTCAATTTTGTTTATCATTTAAAAAATGTTTTTTAATTATTATGGGTATTTATGGTTTTTTGACTTTTTATTTTTTTTTTCAAGACAGAGTCTCACTCTCTGGCCTAGGCTAGAGTGCCGTGGTGGCAGCCTAGCTCACAGCAACCTCAAACTCCTGGTCTCAAGCAATCCTCCTGCCTCAGCCTCCCGAGTAGCTGGGACTACAGGCATGCGCCACCATGCCCGGCTAATTTTTTCTATATATATTAGTTGTCCAGATAATTTCTTTCTATTTTTAGTAGAGACGGGGTCTCACTCTTGCTCAGGCTGGTTTCGAACTCCTGACCTCAAGCAATCCGCTTGCCTCGGCCTCCCAGAGTGCTACGATTACAGGTGTGAGCCTCCGTGCCCGGCCCCTGGCCGATATTTTTTGAAAGTCTACTTTATGTGAACAAGGAAAAAACAATTAGAAATTTCTTTGTGTTTGTAATTCTTCAGTATTATTCCACTTATAAGCCTGGACTACTTTTGTCTGGGCTAGTTTGCTTTCTACTTGTCTAGGGTCATTAAACTTTTCTATGGGAGAGTGAACACGAAAAAGAAATATGAATAATGGGCTCCTTTCTTCCCTACAGTCCCTCTAGTCCTTCCCCTCACCTTAAAATAGGCATTTTCTTTTTGTATTGCTACATAATAGTTGTACATATTTATGGGATACATGTGGTATTTTGATATAAGCATACAATGTGTAATGATTCAGTCAGGGTGATTGGAATATCCATTACCTCAAATATGTATCATTTCTTTTTGTTGGGAACATTTCAAATCTTCTAGATATTTTGAAATATACACTAAATTATTGTTAATTATAGACCCCTTACTGTGCTATAGAACTCATTCCTTCTGTCAACCTGTATGTTTCTACTCATTAACCTGCCCTTCTTCATCCACCCCACCCCCTGCCCTTCCCAGCCCCTGATAACCATCATCCTACTCTCCACCTCCATGAGATCAACGTTTTTAGCTCTTACATATGAGTGAAAATATGCAGTATTTTTTTTCTGTCCCTGGTTTATTTCACTTGGCACAATGTCCTCCAGTTCCATCCATATTGCTGCAAATGTCAGAATCTCATCCCTGTCATGGCTGGATAATATTCCATTGTGTACATATGCCAGATTTTCGTTATTCATTCATCCCTCGATGGGAAGTTAGGTTGCTTGCAGATCTTGGCCATTGTGGATAGTGCTGCAATAAACACGAGTGTAGATATCTGTTTCAATATATTGATTTCCTTTCTTTTGGATGTACACCCAGCAGTGATATTACTGGATTGTGTGGTAGACTTACTTCTAGTTTTGAGGAACCTCCACACTGTTTTCCGTGGTGGCTGTACTAATTTACATCCCTACCAGCAGTGTACTAGTGTCCCCTTTCTCTGTATCCTCGCCACCATTTGTCATCTTTTGTCTTTTGGACAATAGCCATTTTAACTGGGGTGAGAGGAGATCTCATTTTGGTTTTGATTTGCATTTCCCTGAGGATTAGTGATGTTGAGCATTTTTTTCACATACCTGTGGGCCACTTGTACATCTTATTTTGTGAAATTAAACAGGTATTTTTCTAAGCCATCCGGACAGAATGCTCCAGTAGGAATGTTTTGCCTAATCTGATTAAACCCACAGCACACCGGCCCCCCTACTCTTGAAAATTGGGCTTATTTTCCCTCTTTGAAAAAGAGGGGGAAAAATTATCGGACGTCTATAGTATTGCAAGCACCAGACACGCTGCTTTGGCTACATCTCCATTTGAGTCTCCCAAAGACCCTGCAAGGCAATTGTCATCTTTCCCATTTTACAAGTAAAAAGTGAAAAGACAGCCTGTCCAAGGCGGTCAGTAACAGAATTGAGATTTGAGCTCTATCATCCCTGGAGATTGTGCCTTTCCTCTAGGGACACTGCTTTGCAATAGTAACAACGTTAATATAGAATTCATACTTTATTATTAACATTAATAATAGCCACCATTGTTGGATGCTTATCAAAGAGCAGGCAGCATACTAAGAACCTTCAGGCTTCTCTCATGTACTCCTTACAGATGAAGTAACCGATTACCAACTTGGTAACGTACCAAGTTAACATGCTTGCTAATTGTTGGAGCTATGCCTCAAACCCATTCCTTTCTTAATGGTTATATTGCATTGCCCAGAATACGACCATCTGGCATTGATCACTTCTCTGCTCACACCATTATCAAGATTTTCTTGATTGCTGAAGTTCATAGAAGTGTGGACAATAGAAACTGAAACTGAAGATGTGCTTATTCCTCTCTCTCCCCTCCCACATAAGGGAGGCTTCGGAACCCTGGTGGTCCTAATCGGTCTCTAACATTCCCTTTCTGAGTTCTTTCTGTCACTGGTTCCCAAACTTGAGTGTGCACCACAGTCACCTGAAGGGTTTGCTGAAACACGGGTCCCTGGGCCCCACTCCAGAGTTTCTGATTCAGAAGGTCTGGGGTGGAGTCTAAGGACTGGAATTTCTAGCAAGTTCTAGGTGATGTTGCTGCTGCTGCTGCTGCTTCTGGTTGGGGAATATGCCTTGAGACTCATTCTCTAGTCTAAGAAAAAGCAGGTCATAAGGAACTCATTGCTGCAGACTTAAACAGGGAAACAATTGTCAACATAAATTCTAGAAGGGATTCCACGAATGTGCCTTCTTATTTTCTTCCTTTTCAATTAGTTGTGGGGGTGGGGGAAGGGACTGCCTAACATTTGCTGCAAACAGGTGAAACAGAGGACAGACAGGGCTGGTTCTCCTGCCCAGCCTGCTTCAGGAAAACAAAGTCACATTATCATCGGCGCCAGGCAAAGTTTTCATGCTGCAAAGAGTTATCCTTGGCAGTGCCCAGCTGCGTATTGTCATGGAATTCGCAGCTGCCTTGCCCATGCCCTGTTGAGGGATATGGCTGAGATCTAAGAACCAGGAAGCCTTATCCACAAAACCAATGTGTCCCTTGGCAGCACATCACACTTAGGAGCTCCTCTGCTCTGGTTTCAAGCGTTGGTTGGAATTCCAAAGGGGTGTTGCCTCCCATTGGGTTGGCATCATGTCTCTGTTGGCAATGCTTTATCTACAGCTCCTACCCAGCCAGATAAGGTCTTGCCAAACTCACTCGGGCTGTTCTCTTCAGCGATAAATTTCTCTTCTTCCAGGGTGTAACCTAGGAAGAGACCCAGAATTATAGAAAGTCGGGGCTGGAAGGGACCCCTGAGCTTATCTAGTGAATGCAGAGCCATGGTTCTACAGATGGGAAACTGAAATGCAGACAGACCGCAGGGATAAGCTGGCGTCTAGGGGTCCCAAGGATTCCCTGGCCCAGAGAGGGACCTTCACATCGCCCCACGGGAGCCAAGCAAGGAAGTGTAACCAGGCACATTTGTTTAGGATCAAGCCAAGTGAAGCGGGGACCCACCATTAGGAGAGTCAGTGGCAATGAGTGAGCTACGGGACTCTCTAACCCATCTCTTGTCCTCGTAGTTTTTGTCTCCAAACCCAGACCCCAACCCTTGCCCAGGTTATCAGGAGAATTTGAAGTCAAATATCTAGAAAAATTACCTCACAGTTGGTGTTAAAAATGGTATGCTTTCAAAAGAAAGCTTCAGGCTCTAATTTTTATCCCAAAGGAATCCATCTCTGTTGATAAAATATGATCTGTTGCTGCTTCCATGAGTCGAGGTCAGGTGGGGAGGCTTTTGAAGGAGGGAAGCAAGCTTGCTGAGGTGAGCCCTCCCTCCAAGGGCCGTGGAGTCAACTGCGTGCAATGCAGCCCTGAACTTCCCCGGCCCGATTTTAAGGACCTAGTAAATCCCTGTTCTGCAGGCAAGTCGCTCTTTCATGTTGTTTTGTTCCCTCCACCCTAAGACCTTGGGTACAAAACAGAATCTGTAAAGAGTTCGCGTAACTCATCTATGAACGTGCAGCTCCAGCATGACAACACTGTAGAAAACTTTCCAGACTGTTCTTCCCAAAGTAAGAGATGAATTCAAAAAGTGCAGGAGACCCTTCCTCTACTTTGTACCAGGTATTAAATTAACTCTCCAGAGATGTGGTGGCTCACGCCTGTTGTCCCAGCTATTCGGGAGGCTGACTCTGGAGGCTGAGACGGGAGGATGGCTTGAGCCTAGGAGTTTGAGGCTGCAGTGAGCTGTGATCCATTCACTGTACTCCAGCCTCGGTGACAGAGTGAGACCCTGTCTCTAAAAATAAATACATAAATAAAAGTGAAATTAACTCTGTATTTGCCCAAGGTACCCAAGGTATAACAGATAAAATATAGGCCAGGCAAGGTGGTTCACGCCTGTAATACTAGCACTCTGGGAGGCCGAGGCGGAGGGATTGCTCAAGGTCAGGAGTTCGAAACCACCCTGAGCAAGAACCCCCCATCTCTACTAAAAATAGAAAGAAACTAATTTACCGACTAAAAATATGTATGCAAAAAATTAGCCAGGCATGGTGGCACATGCCTGTAGTCCCAGCTACTCAGGAGGCTGAGGCAGTAGGATCACTTGAGCCCAGGTGTTTGAGGTTGCTATGAGCTAGGTTGACCCCACGGCACTCACTCTAACCTGAGCAACAAAGTGAGACTCTATCTCAAAAAAAAAAAAAAAGAGAGAGAGAGAGAGAGAACAGATAAAATATAAAGAACATACAGGTTTTCTAGCAGGCAAAAACCCTGTGCCAGCCACAGCTGATTCCTGCTTTGCTTAGAAGCAGCCTTCCCTGTTGACCAGCACCCTTGGGCATAAACCTAGAAAGCAGAGGCATTGTTTGCCATCCAGAACCTGAGCTGTGATGTTCTTAGCTGCCTAATCTCCTTTACTATGCAAAACATAGCAGCAGCAATGCAAATTGTTCCTGATTCGACTAGTGGGATTAAAATGTTTTCCATACCCTCAAATTCTAAGATGACTCTCCTGTGTATTTAAGCTTTGAGCAGGTGGTCCAGGATTTATTTCTTGGTCAGAGCCTGCCCCCTTAAGTTTGATCAGGGTAAGTGCAGCACAGCCCCGCTGCTATCTTGCGAAAGGCAAGTTGTCTTTCCATGTAAGAAACTATTGAAAGGAAATGGATTCGAGATTTTTACTGACACTTAATGCCATCTATAAACATTCCAGGTGCTACGGAGTGACCATCGTTCAGCCCATTCATTTGTTCTGGAAGCATCAGAGAAATGGATGAAATGGAGAAAATTTATCTTTCTAAAATAGCTGTTTACAGATCTGGAAGAGCTTATTCGATATCGAGCTACGCAAACTCTAAACGTGCTCCTGTGTTTTCAATGCGAAGTTTTCCAACAGTGGAATTTCTTACTCTGAGTGGCTATTATATTAATATGTCAATGACCTTCATGTTTCAAACTCACGTGGTCGGGGAGTTCTCATCTTCCTTGACTCTGCGGTATTTAACCCATTGTTGGCTTTGAAATCCTTCCTGCAATGTTTCCCTTAGCTTCTGGGACATGACATTCTCCTGGTTTCCCTCTGACTTAACTGGCTGCTCTGTCTCTTTCCCCTTTCCTGGGTCCCTTCCTCCCCCTGCCTCTAAATTGTAGGGTACCGAAAGGACCTCCTCAATCCTCCACCAATACCTGCTAAGTGATCTCCTCTGGTTCCATGGCTTAAAGGACCACCTTGATGTTGATGCCCCTAACAGTCTATTTCCAGCCCAAACCAGCCCCTGAACAACAGATTATCCACTAGACATCTCAAATTGGATGCTTCACAGGCATTTCAAAGACCTGAAGCAGCTGGCCAAGGCCACAGAAGCATAGAGAGCACTGTGGCTTCTGAGTTTAAATGAATAAATCAAAGTGACTGCTAATTTTAGAGTATCTTATATTCTCTCCAATTTGTACACACAAACACACACACACACACATGCATACACACGCATGCGCGCACACACACATATGGTATTTATTTATATTTAACCAAAGTTACGTGGATATGGTATTGAGTCAAATAATTCCCTGCCTCTCAGAGACAGTTTTCACTGATTTTCTTTTACTATTTTTCCATATTTCTGAATAACTTGATTATAATGCCACTTCTTGATTTCTCAGTTTTATTGATTTCCAAAAATAAAGAATTAAGATTTTGATCTCTTTTGCCATCCCCTCCCATACACTTCCTATTCTCTACATTCTCAATATATTTAATAGTTACATTGTTATTATTTTGGTTATATCAAAATCATTTCACATTATGGGAACTCGATATGTTCTATTCATAGCTGAGTGAGGTAGTATGTTTGGTTTTTTTTTCCTAACACAGCTGTTGTTGCTATTAGATGTAAAACCTTTTTTTACTTGGTTTGATTTCTATGTTCTAATAAAAAAAATCGATCCCTTCCCAGGTAAGTAACCCTCCTCTAAATAATTCTCAAATATGTTAGTACCCCATCATTTTGCTCTTCTTGAGCAATCTCCCCTGAAGTCCAGCCTGGACCTGTCCTACAGCTGCTGTCTGGGCAGCTCCCTTCGTCCCTGTTCTGAAGGTTCTAGTCTCTCTATTGCATCCTTTGTTTTGGGGAGGTCTTATGTCTCCATCTTTTGTGGGTTTAGTCCCACCTATGATGTGGTACACTCCCCAACAGCTTCTGGGAAAGGAAGCATTGAAGGAAAATTTATTGAAAACTTCTGTGTCTGAAAATATCTTTACTGTCTACAGCCACACCACCCTGAATGCACCCGATCTCATCTGAAAGTATCTTTTTTCTTCCTTGCACTTAATTGCTTGGTTGTAATCATTTCTCCTCAATATCGTGAAGATTTTCTCCATCGTTTTCTAGCTTATAATGTTGCTGTAGACAGTAACAATAATCTGATTATTTTTTACCCTTTATATAAAACTTATTTTTTCTCTCTGAAAATGTTTGTATCTCTTTTTTTATTTCTTTTTTTGTCTTCTGCAATCTGAAATCTCACAATGATGTATCTAACTATGGGTCCATTTTCATTCATCATACTGAGCATCTGATGGGTAATTTCAATAGAGAAACTCACGTCCTTTAATGACCAACATTTTTTCTCTGTTTATGTCTTTAATGATGTCCTTCCTTCTACTTCTCTAGGATTTCTTTCTGAAAATCCTATGCAAATTTTGAAACTCTCAGGCTTGTCCTCTAATTTCTTTCTCTTTTCCAAATTAGATCAGTTTTTCTTTAATTTTACTTTCTAAGTAATTTTCTTAACTTGACCTTTCAACCCTTCTATCAAAGCATTTTATTTATGCTAACTATTTTTAATTTCGAAGATATCTCTTGTCTGCATATTCTTTGATACAGCATCCTATTCACAGAGACAATGTCCTGTTTGAGGATAATATTGGTTGGCCCTTACATTCCCCACCTTCTGGTATACTTTTCTTGTCAATTTGTGTTTCTTTGTGTCTTCATCATTGCAGTTGGGTCTATATGACAGGACTCAAGGTGACATTACAGTGCCTCTCTCTGTTGGCTTCTTTGTTTAATTCTGTTTTGTTTTGGTCTCTGCATTTAACACGGAAAGCTTTTGTAAACAGCCTAATGATCCTTGACTGCTTATATTTAGGAGTGGAACGTTAAAGAACTTATTGGAGGGTCTGTGTATGAGGTGGGGAATGCTGACTCTTTACTTCATTGTACGCTGATCTGAATGAATGATCCCTTAGCAAATATTCAAAGTCAGTATCTTCAGTGTTTGTTTCCTCCTGATACAATCAGGTTCTCCAGAGATGCCTGTTCAGATTCTTGCCTGCCAGTGTATGTTGTTGTTGTTGTTGTTGTTGTTTGAGACAGAGTCTCACTCTGTTGCCTGGGCTACAGTGCCATGGCATCAGCCTAGCTCACAACAACCTCAAACTCTTGGGCTCAAGCGATCCTCCTGCCTCAGCCTCCCGAGTAGCTGGGACTACAGGCATGCACCACCATGCCCAGCTAATTTTTTCTATATATTTTTAGTTGTCCAGATAATTTCTTTCTATTTTTAGTAGAGATGGGGTCTCGCTCTTGCTCAGGCTAGTCTTGAACTCCTGACCTTGAGCGATCACCTGCCTCAGCCTCCCAGAGTGCTAGGATTACGTAAAGGTGTGAGCCACCACGCCCAGTTCCAGTGTTGTATGTTAACTTTCACTAAAACCCTGGTTTTCAGTATGGTATGACCTCCCTCAACTGATGCTGATGTTTCTACATGCTGGTATCCCATCTCTCCCCACATCTCCATATAATCCATTGCTACGGTGGAAGAAAAGACATTCGTTTGGCTCCTGGTGTTGAGAAGGGATCTGGGGGGCTAATAGCTTCCTAAATTGACTTTGAGCCAGTGGTGCTGCTCCATCTCACATTCTCACCACTTCTTAAGTTATCCAGTGTTGCCAAGTCTTGAGCTCTTGGGAAATTCTGCAGTGTAAAGCAGGTTGCTTCTTGGCTGTCCCCACTGCTGGCTTAATATTTCATTTTCTCAGGTTTTCTAAGTCAGTTAACATTCACTCCACATGCTTTCCACAGCTGTATTGCTATCACCTTCTTTTTCACTCCCTGTCCTTGGAGGTCCATGCCTGTCCCCTCCAGCAGTCCCTCCCTCTTCATGTTCAAACCTTTTGAAACCCCCTTCCCTTGATTGTGGCCAGGACCTGAGACTTGCTTCTAACTATAGAGCATGACAAAAGTTATGGGATGTCTTTCCCCTGATAACCCTATATAATACCAGACTCTGTGCTAAAAGCAGACTGGACTTAGAGACCCTCCCTGCAGGCTTAGTGACATAAGTGGCCAAGGTGGAGAAGCCCACATGGCAAGGGAATGTGGATGGCCTCTAGGGTCTGAGGGCAGCCTCTAGCCAAGGGTCAGCAACAAGCCACAACTGTCATGCCCACCACCACAAGGAATGAATTCTGCCAACCACCTGAATGAGTCATAAGTGGATTCTTCCCCAGTTGAGTCTGTGGATGAAAACACAGCCCAGCTAGCACCCTCATCACAACCTCGTGCATCTCTGACCAGAGGACTAGCTAAGCTGCATCTGGACTCCTCAGCCAAGAAAACTCTGAGATAACAAATGTGTGTTGTTTTAAGCTGCTGAGTTCGTGGCAATTTTTTTTACACAGCAATAGAAAACTATCATAATAGAAATAAACTATTACAATAGAAAACCCAGCAACTGAAAATGATTACAATGCCTTTTTCTTTTTCTGATCATTTTATTATTGCTTTAGTAGCTTTTGAGGCGACTGCATGTGTAATCAGTGGATTAGATGAACATGACACATGGGATATGATCAAACACACTTTTATTTTTTTCATCTCTTGTCATCCTCATAAAATTTATTCTGTGTTAGAAGTTTTTTCTTCCCATCAGATATACTCCAGCTATAACCCTACCATGCCCAGGTACTAACAACATTTTAGTCACTTTAAATATTAATAGTTTGGTGGTTAGGATGCTCAGTCTCATTTAATAAGAAGAAACTACAATAATTTAACATTAAATTTCCCTTCCCCAGCTGAGTGCTGCTTTGAGTTGGCCACTTGCACTATCACATGTTCCCTTGCTGAGTGACATTTTTGCTTAGTTTTTCTCACTCTCCTTCCACCCCATCATGGACACTGAGGTTTCTGGATAATAACTGGATATAACAAGTGAAGAAGCATTCAAGAACTCCCATGGAAATTCCCATAGCCCTGACCTCTCACCTGCAATTCTTTTAACCTCTGCAGGTTCTTCTGTACTCCAGGTGGTCACTTGTGACTCCTTCCTCATCCCACAGTCTAGCTTCACCTCCCACTCCTGGATGCTAGGGTCCCTCCACCTCTTCGGATGGCCCTATCAGACAAGACCCAGGACACCCCCATGCTGACTCTTTCTCTTGCATGTCTCGCCATGGCCCATGGGAAGCACATAAATCCATTGCTCTGACAAATACAAGCAGGCTAGCTATTCTCAATTATGAGTGTACTCAGGGCTCTACTACCAGAGCTGTAGCCACAGTTCCAGGCAATAATCAGACCCAGGGCAGGCATGCACTCTAATTTTTATAGTCCCATTGAAAGCTACCTGAGAAATCTTCTCTTACTAGATATGAGGTCAGTGGCAAGCATCCCTCCTTCTCTCACTTTTGCGGGTAGGTGGGATGAGGAGGACTATGGAGCAGCTTTCTCCAAGGAAATCCTTCTGATAAAATTCTGTTTTGGCGCATGCATATCTTTGTGGTGATGGAACCATCTAACTGTTCCTCAGTCATTCCCTTTGAACCTCTCACTTTGGTATCTCATCTGTGCTGAGTCTTGCTGCCTTATAGAACTTTAAATATGGATTTTCCCTATGTGTGCCTATTTAATCCCCCACTTAATACTACAAGTTCCCCATGCTCTTTTTACTTGCATATCAGGAAGGCTTTCCATGTCTAGAGGCTAAGAGATACTCCTAAGACCCTGCAACTCCCAAGACAGCAAGGATGAATCAAAAGCCTTGCCTATTCTGTGCACTGTGGTCAGGGCTGAACCTCAGTGGGCTCAAAGTGGTGGAAGTATGGCAGGGAAATGGTGCTTCACACGACGCTCATGCACCTGCCGCTCTGGGTCTCACCCAGAAGTCACACTAGCTATACACAAAAACAACTTCCAAAAAGTACCTACTGTGTGTTGTGAAAGAAAATCAGGATGTTTTAAGGTAGCTCCCTGGAAGCTGACAACTAAATCCGCCTTCAGTTTCCCTCTTACATAGATGGAATTCTGGGAGTCATGAACCAGATATCTAACCTCACAAATATTTCTTAGGATTGCAGGTGATTTTCAAGGCTTTTATGGAGCTATAGAAAAGGGCTAGAAACCAATTTTTAGGTTTCTAGAAATACCAATTTTTAAGATATTTTAAAGATTACTGGCCTCACAATCTTTGGCAAGTCGCTTCACCTCTCCATGACCCCATGTCCTCCCCCCTGCATTAGGTCTGCCTCGACACTTCACTTTGCAGGGTTGGGGAATAGGTGAAAAATACTGCATTACATATCAAATCGTATTACTACATATACTTTCTGATGAATGGCTGCAAAGCTATCTGAAATGGAAGTTTTCATATTATTTCTGATTAACTTTCCAAGTTAAGTGACTGAACCTAAAAAGCAAAGATGAACATAAAATCCAACTGGAAAATGTGAAAAGGAAATGGCTCTTCTCTAGGAAATTTGCACCACTGACTTTTGAAAAGAAAGAGATTGCTCATTAATTTATCTAAAGCTATTTCATAAAGTTTTCTTACTCCAGTAGAGATGATTGGAAATGCCATGGGAATAATGCTATTTTATGAAAAAGGGAACCACATTTTGTGGTCATGAGAAGAAGGCACAACTGACACTATTTCCAACACAAAATACTCTTCCCCATTTACAGAGCAATTTCTTTGAATCATCCACATAGAAATAAATTTTCTCTTCATTTAATTGAAGACAAAGGAGGCAGAGAGAAAGCTGCTAAGGTATTCTTGTTTTATTCCTAGACTCCTAAATCAGAAAATCCCATCTAATACTGAGCATAATTTCTTCAGTGACATTTAGCTGTAAATGGCAAGTTGTTCCAGAGTTTTTTCCTTGATTTTATGGTTCCTTGTCTTACTCAGTTGATGAAAATTGAGTTAGTATGATATTGTTGGAGGAATCTCCAGTATGAGAAAGTGCATAATCACCTGAGGGAGGAAGAAAGAGAGGATAAGAATTATTGCTACTATGTGAGATCAAGCATGAGACCAAGGTGAAACTCAGCCTGTGGAATTTCTAACAACTGGGTACAGTTTTAGGAAGGTGAGGACGGAAAACACGGTTGGTGGAGAGGCAAAGGATCTCACTGACACCTGGAAGCTTGCACTGCCAGGCACCTCCCACCGGAGAAGAGAAGCACCATGCTTTTCGGATCTTGCTGGGAAATGAGATAGAGTAGATTTGAGATCACAGCATGTCGTTGCCGGAAGGAACCTTAGTGATCTCTTAGTTTTTCTGATTTTTACTGATGAAGAACAAATCCCCCAAAAGGTAAAGAGGTGCGTAAAAAAGCACTCAGGCTGGTTGGTGACAGTGATAACAGGACCCAAGGGCTCTGGATGAGCACATTCTCCAGGCACCTGGAATTCAAATAATTTTGATAGGAATCTAAAATGAGTTGTCCATTTTCCTACCTAAATGATGATATTAACACAACTTTCTGTGAAATGGGACTTGAGCTTTTAAGTCTGACTTCAATTCACCGTGTAAGACAATGTCTCCCCCACCTCTCCTCCACGCTCCACCCTTCTCCTCCAAGAATACTGTGACTATCTGCGATGTTTAAACACTAGTTGACTCATCGCTGAATATCATAGGCTTTATTAACTGACAGTATATGAACATAGAGCCAATGCATATCACAGGGAGAGGAGACAGTGCTCTTCTACACTTGGCAGGTGTGGCTGCCCCCTCCCTGGGGACACCTTTGGGGGGAGGGTACATGCATCACTGGGGCACAACCAGGTGGCCACATGCCTGCTGCTCAGTGGCTGGCACAGAGGGGTCATTCTCCACTAGGGATACATTGGTGTTAGAATAGCCACATGCCTTCACCCCGTGACTTCAGTGACCAATGCCATAGATGTATATAATATCTAACTGGGGACATGGAGATAATCTGTGGTGAAAATATATAATGGCACACCCTGGTCTCCATGAGCATCAAATTCCAACATTGTTCCATCAGCCCTGAGCCCAACCCAGATGACCTCTGTATACATGGCTGCTGATATACTCACACTTCCCACATGAATTTCTAAAACATTGCCATTGAATTTTCTTCATATGATATATTCATATTCTCTCTTCACACCTTTTATAACCTTTGCTTTTATTGTAACTCACCTTTTCTTTTCAGTGGGTTGAAAGGCTTTGAGAATTTGGGTTTGGCAGATAAATCTGATGAGTTTTGCTGCACAAAAGAAAAACCAGTTATTTGGACATTAATGGCATTTTTTTAGTGTGTTAGTATTATTAGTGTAATAACATTGTTTCAGCCTGTATTTTCTGACTTCTTGATGTCATTAATAAGCCTTCATTCCATCTACATAGTGTGTTATTCTCTTTTCAACAATGTAGAGTCATCTATGCCTTACTCTCTCTTCCTATTTTAAATGCCTAGGAACTCAAAGTTCCAAGTGAATTTTGCATTCCTGTATATTTTTACAACTTCTAACAACAAACTAGAAAATAATTTTAAAGGAGATCTCCTTCTTCATGTCCATGCTTACATTTCTTTGGTTCAAACATGTGTCACTGAAAGAGACCCATGGAGGAAAAACAATCCTCCTGCCAAAAATGGTCTCCAGTAGAGCTTTGACTTAGCACATCTTCAGACACTGTTTTAGGCACTGGAAACATCGGGAGACATAAGTTCCATTCCCTGCTATAGTCCGTGTCATAAGGGAACCAAATCAAGATGGGAGACAAAGTCCTTGTCATCTGCAATATGCAGAACCCAATTTTCACCGAGATAGATAAGTGGCTACCCCACATTGAGGTTTAAAAAATAAAAAAGTTATAGAGATAGGAATAAAAAGCACTTAAGCTTTAAAAGCAAAAGAATTGATTTTCTGGAATTCAGAGCTCAGCAAACATATAATGTTATGACCCTAAAAGAAAATCCTAAAGTCAGAATCATTGCATTTAAAACTGCATCCTGCCCCATTGGGAGAATGGAATCTTAGGTTGCAACACCCTCAGGTGCTCTATGTGGTCTGGGAAGGTGTATGGGTCTAAGCAGTTAGTCAAATAACAGCACCTGAGTCACTGAAACTAAGATGTGGCTTTTAAATCTATTCTGGGGGTGTCGGGGGGCAGGGGAGATCTGCAGAGGCCACCAGAGTCTGTGTCTTGGTGGAGAATTACAGAGAACATGGCCAGGGGCAACGAACGGTCAAGAAAGAGCCCTGAGTCCTCAGCATGGAGAGGATTTTGAGTCCCCACAGTGTTTTGGTGACTTGAGGAAGGTCCTTGCTGAGCCCATTGCTGGCCTCCTCTCTCATGCATTCCCTTCACTGGCTATCACATTCTCACTGCTCTTTTTACCTCCCCTTTTGCTATTTCTCAGTAGACAGCATTGCCCCCTACTAAAGAAATAGTATTAAGGTCTGATCTCTCAACATCATGACCCCAATCTGTATATATGACTCACTCTGCATCAACCTGATACTTCCCATGTTCAGAGAAGAAGCTAAGAGAGAGAGAAAGAGAGATAGAGAAAGAAGCAGCTAATCCTGCCACCTTAGTCTGACCGCTCAACCTGCCCTCCCAGGAATCCTCTCCTGTCCCTTATCCTCCCTCTCCCATTTGTTTTCAGGTTTTCAGACTCTCTCCTTGCCGGCCCATCCCTCCCAACACATGGGCTTGTCGCATCCTGGCAACATCAACTCTCGTCTGTCACTACTTACTGGTGCTGTGTCCACATCTGGTTACAACCTTCACTCCCTTTTCACTCACAAGTGAGTTTCTCGACAGGAATATTCACACTGAATACTGTCTCTCCCTCACTTCATCATCTATAACCTAGGGTCCTGCTTTTTCGTTCAAACTCCTTCAGAAAATTACAGATACTCCTATTGTCTTTTGCAATGGATATTGATCTTAAAGTAAATGAGCCACCTAGTCAGATGGCAAAATCTCATTTTTTATCACCGACTTTGGAAACAAAATTGGGGAGGGGGTTCAAATCCAGAAGCGAGCGTCAAAGCCCTCACTGACCACTGCCGCCTTATGGAAAATGTCAGCACTATTAGGCACTGTTTGGAGACAAACACCAGCAAGCATTTCCGCTTTTGCTTTTATTTTAATTCGGGGTGCTTTTCTCTCTTTTGTTTTTAAATAATAAAAAAATTCTGATTTCCTGCTTTGCAGGGTGGGGAATGTCTGTCTGTTTATATGCACTAAAGGCTTTTCTTTGATGTAGTCACATGTGCTGTGACCACTCCTTTTCTTAAGACGGTGACTCAATTAGCTTCACATTTTTCTGGCTCAAGGGATTTTAGTTCTTCAAGACAAAAAATGCAAATCACAGGATGTTAAAACTTTTTGCTTCCCGTAACTAGTCTAACACTTAATTTTTTATAGTGGACAAAATTGAAACTGAAAGAGACGAAGTGACTTTTGTAAGATCATACAGCCACTTGGTTGGGTATGGAGTCAGAAATACCGAGCAGGTCTGTCGGCTCACGGCTGCTGTTCTCCAATTCACAGCAGTGCCTTTGACTACAAAATGCAGACTAAGGAAGACTTTTCAATGCCAGAGGATGATTTCCTCACTGATTTTTATTTCAAAAGACTATTTTGTCACTTGTAAAAATCTCTAAATGCCCATATAAAAAATACAAAATATGCATGCAAGCACTTTTGTTTCTAACTATACTATCCTTATACTATCCCTTCAGTCATGTGACAAAGAAATAAATAGGAACTCTTCATTGTCATGTAAACTTGTCAGTTTGTACACTTAAGAGATAAAATTAGAAAAGACAAAGCCAATGACACCAGCCTAAGAGAGAAAATTCAGAGACAGCATTTTGTATAGTAGAAGTTGATCAAATTTATATGTGAGAAATTAATCAAAATCTCCCCCTTTACTTTTCTAGAGAAGAAAAAAAATGGTCTAGAGAAGGTCCAGAAAGTCAGATGGAGGAAAGGACCTTGCTAATTCTGGATATTGGCAAGCAGATCAGACTAAAACCAGTGATAGTGTTCAAAGGTATTCGCTCACAACACACACCCACGTGACACTTGATGATCCTTCCAAGTTCCCAAGTTTCACATTCATTCGCTCACTCACTCAACAACTCTACTGAGCATCGACCATGTCCCAGGTCCCATGCCAGGCACCAGGAATATAATGAGTGAAACCCAAGGGGTTTACACAGAAGAGGGCTTTCTGCAAGACTGCATTAAGAGAAAAATTCAAAATTGAAACTTCAAGCATTGGATTCACGGAAGTAGGAAATTAGGAGATAATTACCTTTGTGGTTTGCTTCCAAGAACTTAAGGGAGACAACTTATTGAACAGAAGTTGTCGCAGCTACAATGGCAACAAAGAAATATTGAGGAGATACATATATGCAGTTATAGATAAACAAATCAAGAACAAAACTGCAGGTTGAAACTTATTTAATAGCATTATTAATACTTTCTAGAAGCACTTAATAGGCCATGACTGGATATCTGATAGAAAGATTAGTTTCTTCGCCTCTTCACCTATAAACAAAACTAGAATTAAACAAAGAACAGTACCAAAAGCCATAATAATTCAGATTCTCATTAGAAGTTGGCAATAATTACTAAATTGAAGTTTATCTTTGAAGAAAAGGGTTTCCTAACCATGTGAATAGTACAAACAAGGCAATTATTTAGTACAATTAAGAATAGGAAACTGCTTCTTCGTAAATAAGGATTTGTGCATCTGCAAAATTGTTGCTATCATTAGCAACAATTGTTCTAATTATCAAATATTCCTATCTTCCTATTAAAACAAACACTCTACATCTATTAGCTTACTGCCTTCACCTCTCTCGATAGAATTTCTCAAGGCTTGGGTTTAGGAAACAAGTTTATTTAATTTTTTTATTCTGCTATCTTTCACTTAAATTGATTGTCCTTCTTTAGGAATTTTATTTAATGTGAGAGACTATTTAACACTCACTGTATAAAACTCTACAAATATTGAAGTAGATATATCTTTCAGCATATTCCAAGTAAATGGGTAAACTAATTACAGGAGCAAAAGGGAATTCACTCCTTAGGAAAGTAATTTTTCTATTGAATTATTGCCATACCATGATTTAAATTAGAAAAATTAAAGACAAAGATAATTTCTCCTTTTTTTTTTCTATACTGTTTACATTATGTGTTTGATTAGTTCTATACAGCTTATTCAACAGTGACTATTTAGTTCGTCTGTCTCCTGGCTGAGCCTACCTTTTGTAAAATCATAGAATTTTATTACAAAAGTATCCATAGTCCAACTTCTTACTATATGAATAAAGGCCTTAGAATTGAAGGGGAGAGGCTCAAAGACCCCTGAGTTAGAGGGTAAAGAGAGAAATAAACGCACGTACCTTACCATCCAAGAGTATTCCAAAACATAGGATGAAAAACCCCTTAAAAAAAAAAAGGAATAAATCACATGTATTATATTTTTCTATTCCAGAAAAGAAAGCATTTATAGATAACACTATTCTACCGCCCAACACTGAAATTGTTTCCTTGCCTGTCTTCCTGCTAGACTGTAGGCCCCTTGAAGGCAGGAACACTGTGTGACCTCCACAGCACATGCCACAACACAAAGTGCTCCAAAAATTGTTTTTATTGAACGTGTGAATAAATGATTGAGTGAACGAAGTTTTGCACACGGGGCTTCAGTCTCCCCTACTGTACCATTCAAATCCAAAACAAATAGCTTCCATTTGCTTCTGTGTCTTAGTCTTTCTTTAGACTGGACATTTAAGGTCTCCTAAGCATCTATGATGGCAGCAGGTGTGGAAGGGGGTGACTTGTCAGCACCCTTTCCTTGCAGTGCAGCTCTTGGGTAACCCTTGGAATCCTCATCGCGGTCAGAGCATTGGTGCCTGTTCAGACAGCACATCACCTTCCACTCCCCGACAGGAGTTCCCTACACTTGTCACCGTTGGGTGCCTGCCCTCCACGACTGCCATCTGTACTGCCGCCTGAACACTCTCTGGATGCCGAAAAGGTGCAGAACCAGCTGCTTCTAAGAAACACCTATTGGGTATTTACTAAGTGCCAGGCACTGTGCCAACAAAAGTGCTACATTATCTCATTGAATCCTCACATGTATGCTATGATATAAATATTATTATTATCTCTATTGAAAAATGAGAGAATTGAGTGACAGAGAGATTAAGCAATTTGCTAGAGGTCACACAGTTAGCAAAGTGACACATTTGAGCCCAGACCTATTTAACTCCAACGCTCAAACATTTAACCACCCTTTCCCTGCGTCATTGTCTGAGCTGGTCTGACAAAAGCCTGCATTAAACCAAGACTGAAGCCTCTTCTCCACATTCATCAAAAACCTGAGGATGACTTTGTCTACCTACTCTCTGAATGTCCCCTGACTGTGGCATGCAAAACCCATCCTCATGGCAGAGGTCAGCAAACTTTTTCTGTGAAGAGGCAGATAGTAAGTATTTTAGGTTTTGCTGGCCATACAGTGTCTGTTGCAACTACTCAATTCTGCTGTTGTAGTGAAAACAGCCATAGACCATGTAAAAATGAATGAACTTGCCTGTGTTCCAATAAAACTATATTTACACAGACAGGCTGCTAGTTGACCTTTGTTAGGCCTTGCTCTATTGTACTCTAGGAACTTCCTGATTCATTCCCCTTTCTCTGGGTGCTTTTTCAGAGGTCTGCATGAGAGAAAGAGGACTGAGACAGCAGCAAGAGGGATTAATGCAAGCTATGTGAACTCTTACAGAGTTAAAGCCCTGCAGTGGGTTACTGAAGAAGTCCAATATTCTGCTCCGGTATAACAGTAACTATTGGGGAAAAATGGATATTTTTTTTTCCTATTCACTGTTTCTGTGCAGTTTGGGTTCCAGTCTTGCTAGAGGCAGGGGGATGAGATGATCTCCCCAGCGTGGTCTCACCAACCTGAGTTCTCTGTACGTATTCCAGTTACCTGACAACGTAATAGGTTATTCTTATTGTTCTCACCTGGAATGCATTGAGCAAAGCAAAAATAATATGCCAAGCCAGGTTCTGGCTGTCCACCATTGTTCCTATACCAAAGCCCCAGGTAAGCCCTAGCAGAGGGGTCAGGATGAGGAGGCTCTTCCCCATACGGACAGCGGTGGCCTTGTCGTCCCGGCTCAGCCTCTCTCCAACAGCTGGCCTCCAGAGCTTCCTGAGAACCAGCAGCACCACGACCAAGTTCACGGCCACGATAGTCAGTGCAGGGACAACGAAGGCCAAGAGAGGCTTGCTTCCATCGGACCAGTTCAGCCAACACAAGTCTCTCCTTCTGTAGCTGTCGCTAGGCTGTGTGACGGCGACAGTGATGATGGAAATAATGAGAGGGCACCCGTAGCCCAGGCAGAACCCAACGGCCATCATCAGAGGCAGGGTGGTGTGATGGAACACCAAGACGATCCGGTACGCCAGCAGGAGGCCGAGTGTGAGCATCCAGAAGAACAAAGAGAGGTAGAAAAAGTGCGTGAAGAACACCGCAGCTGTGCAGACTCCAGCAGGGTCCACTGTGGTGTCCACAGTGACAGCGATAATAAACCAGACATCAGCAATCAAGAGGGACAGGGCGGTGTTCACCATGCAGATATGACGTGTGTGTGAGGTTTGGCTTTTCTTGATCTGCTTCCAAAACAGAGCCTCAACGACCAGGCACAAGAGGAGGCTTACGATGGAGATACCCAGTCCCACATACGTGATCCATGTTACAACGGGAAGAACAGCAGCGGGGACAAAGGGTGACATCAGCATGGAGAAGGAGGTCAGGTGAGTACATCGGCACATCACGGTGTCCGGAGTTTCATTCACCAGCTGGCAGCCTGCATTGTTCCACTGCAAGTGACCGAAATCCCAAAACACACAGTGAGGTTGGCTCAGGTTTGACTCTATCTTGGAAAAAGTCAGGAAAATTTCATTTAAGAAATAGTTTTGGATAACCGTGGCTATCACAGGCCCATTGACCTGAGCGTTTTCATTTCTGGCGATGGGTAGAATGTCCCCCAGAGTCAACGAGGCCATGCTGATGATGGTTTCTGGAAGGGACCTCTGGAATTGGTCTGACCCAATTGACACGTGGCCTCTGATGGTAATGGAGGTATTTTGGGGAAACATTTCAACCTGATAGTTGTAGCCGTTTTTGAGTTGGCTCTTGGTCACTGGAATCCCTTGCCAGTTAATGAATTTCCCAGAAAAATTCAGAGGCAGGGCTGTTGGAGGCACCAGAATGCTGATGTTTTCCAGTGTCTCTAGTAACTGTGAGCTGGCATGCTTTCTTGCCTGCAGTAAGACTGTCCAGTTGCTTACTGAGGCTGAATTAAGGATATGGTCAGCTATACTGATGACTTCCTGAAATACAAGGATGAAAGTCAGTTTGTGTTTTGAGTAAACAGATAAGAGGACTAAGAGGGCATAGTCATTAGTATTAAGTATAGGAAAAATGCCCAGAAAATTGGCTCAGAGATGAACCACATTAGAACTCATTAATTAAATTCAGCCCAGTTGAAGCTTTGGGCAAAGAAACTTAGGTCAACAAAATCACAGAAGTTCCAGGGTGATCACTACCCCAGGGCATTCATAGGCACATTGGGGCTTCCCCATGGAGGAGAAAAAGTCCTGCAATTTGGGCTGCACACGTGCATTTCCTTCTCTCTAAGATGGCAAAAATGACTATACTGCTGTCAGGCTAAAGCTCAAAGATGGAGACATTACTTTGAACTGCTTTCTCGTATGATGTTTGTTTGCTATTATGATGTTTGCTAACATCAGAAATTCTAAATTCACATCATGGTTATTGAAGTTTTTATGTTTTGTGTTTGCTACGGGAGAATATAGAACAAAAAATTTAAAGCTTGGACCCAAGCAACAAAGAAGCGTTGAATTTGTACGGGTATTTAAGGTCAGTCTTAATTTGAAAGATTCCTGTTCCAAGCAATTCCTTGAAAGTCACTACTTTCTCTCAAAGAAGTCCCTCTCTTGCTTATGGCTCTGGCTCCCAGACATTCTGCCGCAGGCATCTGTCACCCTGGCCAAGTCCTACCCTAACCTAGCCCTCTCTGGCTTATAGCCCAGAAGCCCATAGTGTGCCTTTCCACCCCCCACCCAGGAAACCTCTGCTCTTTATTGCTTTGTGTTTGCCTCCTTTTTCTTTACCCTTCATTTTATTTTTAGCCTTTTTGTGCTATTTTGTTTAAGTTGGTCTCCTGTAAACATGTGGTCAGGTTTTTAAAAAACAAACCCAAGCATTTTTTCTTTAATTCAGGAATTTAACTTATGCATATTTAATGTGATCTTTGTCGTAATGTTTACCATATATAATTAAGTGTAATTTTGTGATTATGTAATACACATATGATCTATTTGTGTAAAATATTATATATTTTACTATATATTAATAAAATGTATATATCCACAATGTTTGGAAGGATATTTATTAAACAAATATTTACTGAGCACCTGTTATCTAAAATGTAAATATTAGCTATTTTAGGGTGACCAGATTGCAGATAATTTCTTTTTCTTTTTTTATTTGCATTTCTTACAGGGACTAAATATCAGTTTGTATAATTTGTAAGTTAATTTTTAAATATACAAATTAAACCTTGAATTCTCCAGTTGAGAGAAGAGAGTTCTTAACATATGTACTGCTAAATAAAGTCAGAGTTTATGGCTACAGAAAAACATGATTACAGACTGCAAACATATGGCAAAGTTGGTGCCATGACGCATGGTACAAAAGCTCATCCCTTCCTAAGCCAGGTGCTGCCCAGGCAGCCTGTGTAATGGCAGCTCTGTCTTCCTTGGAACTCACAGTATTGATGCTTCCAGTTCCTTGCATACTGCAGAGAAAGAGCAGTAAAGCTCACATGAGGTCTATTACTTGGCTCTTCTGTCCTTTCTAGTACAAGGATAAAAGTCAGTGATAGGGAAGTTTTTGTCCTGTCTTCTCCAAGATCAAGCATTTCAAATGAGCCTTCTTAAACATAGGCGGATCATACCTTCATGGTTGAATTGGACACCCTGAAGTGGCCTGCCAGTGACAGGGAGGAAATATTGCCCAGAATGGACACCACCGAAGCCAGATTCCCAGCTGTGGTCGACAGGCTTTGCTGAATGAGGACTGCAAGATTTTGCACTACGGATGACACAGCTGCTTTAGTGGCATTGCTCGCTAACGCACTGAAATTCTAGAAAGAAAAATGGTTAAGTTCTTGAAAACAATGAAATGCTGGTGTTGCATCAAATTTAAATCAGGTGCCTTGGCCACATAGAACTGGCATTTGTACTAGGAGTTATAACATAAGATAATTATATAACAATAATAACAGTGGCTGTTACTCAGTGCTTTCTGTGTTCTAGATGCTGTGCTGAATGCTTCACCAGGGGTTCATTGATTGAATCCTTTCAACACCCTTTGAAGGTAGGTGCCATTATTATTTTCATTTTATAGCTAAGGAAAATGAAACATGAAAAGATTCACTAAAACCTTTTTCCTATAATTTATTATTCTAATTATACAGAAACTGATGCTCAGTAAGATTGGTGACCTTCCAAAGAGGACTAAGCTAGGAAATGGCAGGGTGAGGTCTACTGGTACTAATCCTCAGTTATATCCACTGTACTACACTGAGAATCCCCTGTAAGATGGGAAGACAAAGGGACATATGTAGAGATTTGACTACTGGGCTTGTGCCAGCCCCCATTTTGTCACTAGATTTGGAGTTTTACTTCTTCCTGAGGCTCCCGTCTGCTTCCACTACACTAGGCTAACTTGGAAACCAGGGAAAGAGGGGTCTTCCCTTCCAGTCAACATAAGCCAACCCAGGAGCCCAGATCCTACCTGTTCCCCTTCTTGTTCTTCTCTGCTGACAATGCCATTCTCTGTTTAGGGCACTGGGCTCTACCTACCCTCACACCGTGGGGTAAACTAGTCCCAACTACTGCTCGTGTCCAGAATGGAGGCAAAGAAGGCGAGAGCAAGAATAGACACACAGGCCATCTGGCCCAAGCCTCCTCCTCAGTTTGCAGATGAGGATTCAGGGGTCTGGAAGGGGAGTAGTAAACAGTGCCTTAATAAACACTATTTCTTGAGTTCTCTGCTGCAGTAGCAGGGTCTCTGGCTGGGACAGAAGTTCTGCTCACTGCGGAATCTACTTGCTGAACAGTGTTTGTGAACTGGTCTTGGGGGTCCCTCTTTTCTATGATTTGAGTTCTTCTGATTTCTGATCACTTCCTTCCTTCTGTCTATCTACCTTGTCTTAGTACTTGTACCTTCCTAAGACAGCCTGATGTGGCGGTCACAGCACTGGACTGGAAATGAAGCGACCGTGATTCTAGCTCAATATTGTTGCTACCAGGGGAACTATTGGCTCCTGGGTCTTTTGTTTCCTGATCTGTAAAAGGAGGTGGGTAAATGAGATGACCCTTAAGTCCCATTGCAGTCCCGTCATTCTATGTGATTCACGCCTGCCTGACCTAATCCTTTGCCCTGATTTCTGATACAAGAACATCCTTACTGGTATCATGTCTACTGGCTTCTGACTCACACCTTCACTTTGCTCTTTGATACCCTGGCCTACTGGACTTCCTAGGCTAGCTCAACTGCTGCTCTACCAACCATCACAGACTCCCTCAGCATTTGTTTGCTCCTCTGCAGCACCCCACCCCTACAAAACCATGCACTCTGACCTTTGGGGCTGCTACCTAGATGTGGCCACTCATGCCATGCTCCCTGGGTTCACCCTCACCCTCTGCACACTGGCCAATGCTACAGACAGATACATTTATCCTCCACCCAGCCATGCTCACTGTGAGATGCCCACTGAGCAATGCAAAACCAGGGCAAGTCTACAAAGTGGAAATGCCTCACCTCCTCCAGTTCTCGCAGCTGAAAGAGCACACAAGTCTCCCTGACAACCTGCCACCCGGAGAGCTGGCACCTGGCTGTGATGTTTCCGGTGTAGCCACTGCTGCAGGGCAGGGTATACTCATCATCCTTAGACCCAAATCCAAAGATATTGCTGTTACACAGGGCTGGGAAAGAATGAAAACAGAGAGGAAAAAGGATTCTGGAATATCCTGGCCCTCTATATAAACCATGCAGTAGTGTTTAAATGCTTTAGAGGTTGAATTTTTAGAGATAATACCCAGGCAAGTTTTGGAGAGGTTTGTCCAAAACCTCTGAGAAGTTGGAGAGGTTTGTCTTAGTGGCCAGCTTCATCTCAGCACCACCATTTACTACTTCCTGATGCCACACCCTCCCTGAGGCTGGCTCCTCCCTCCAGGTGTTGGACCTGTGCCAACAATATCACTTTAAATGGGCAAGTATTAGGTGAAAATAAGGCAAGATGTGATCACTCCCAGGAATTAGTCTCCCTCTTCAAGGGAACTCTAGAAAACCAGAAATTTTTCAAGATACTATGGAACAAAGTAGTAAATGATATGGTTAAAAGATGGGCAGTTGCTATTTGGGGGTGACATTTCCTACCTTGTACCCTTTTTAAAAGCTTCTCACATTGCAACCGGTCACAAGTTACTCTTGCAGCTAGCCTGCAATTATATTTTCTTAGCATGTTTGGAACTGGGAGATGGAAACATTGAATGGAAGATCCACAGAGCCATGATTTTTGTTTGTTTTCCCCATTGCTGCGTTCTAAGTGTCTAGACACTTTGGACACCTGGTAAACATTTGTTGACCAAATGTTGTTGAAACACGTGTCATAAATTTTGGTAGAAGAGGCTTAAGATTATGACTGTAAAGAAGTAAAGTGAAAAAAAAAAACCTGAAGAAAAAAAAGTGGCATGTATGTGTGTGTGTTTAGGTGCGTTCAAGACATGGATATATGCATTCTTTCTTTGGTTCCTTGGATTGTGACTTAGGAATATTGTCAGCTCCAGGGCTCTTTCAACATGTATACCAGTAAACTATTGCGCAATCGAATCCGCCACAGCCTGCAGTGAAATCAGTCTTCCACAATGTTTACACCAAGAGGTGGGAGACCAGATCACCGAATGGCAAGAATTTGAAATAGTCAGCTGGAGTTGGGTTTCATCAGGGTGGGGGAAAACAGCTGCCTGTTTCTTCTGAAAGTCAGAGAACAATTCTTTATCGAAACATCGCCAATCTACTCCCGGAGGACACAAATGAGCTACTATTGATAACTATAGGACTCCTTTAACCTAAGCAGAGGATGTGAATCCGGGATTACCTTTTCTGAACACTCTGAAAGAGCTGTCTTCTATAGGGAACAGCTTGCGAAGATCTGCCTTGGCCTTCGCTGCCACCTGTTCGATTGCTGACAGCAACTCGGATGCGCTGCTGGAACCGACAACTTCATAGCCGGCAGTGATGCGTCCATCCCCGTAATGACTGTGTGGAAGGAGAAATGAGACTCACTATGTCTGCTCATTCAATCGCTCAGGGCCTACTCTGTGTGTGCATAACACTAGGTCCCCTGGAATAAACCAGACGGATTCGGTCTTTGCCTTCACAGAGCCTACACTCTCGTGGAGAAAGCAAGGCAAGGAGGAAATGACTAGCCACCACTTTGAATATGAAGCCTGAAAGATGAGAACAAAAGGCCATGATGCAAAAAACAATGGTATAGCGTCCCAGCACTCGTGACGGTCCCAAGGAAGGAGAATGCCTGCGAGTTTGACAAACTTCAAGACCGGCATGAAGACCTTTTCGCATCAAACCAATGTATGCCTCCCACGTATTGATTTACGACTTTACCTGTAATGCCTGTCTCCCTAAAATGTATAAAACCAAACTGTAACCCAGCCACAGCGGGTCCACTTGCTCAAAAAGCTTCTTAGCTGTGGCTCTGGGTCATGGTCCTCAAATTTGGCTCAGAATAAATCTCTTTAAAGTTAAGAAAAAAAAAAAAAAAAAAAAAAAAGACTGGTGTGACCAAAATTCAAGCAGCAAGGAAGAAATGGGGAGGAGATGATATTGGAGAGGTAGCCAGGAGCCAGAACACACAGGACCCTAGAGTTGAAATTTTATTCTTCATTAAAAATTTTTATTCTTTATTAAAAGGTAGTGGTGTGTGCTGGTTTATTTTTAAGAACATCACTCTGGCTGCTGTGCAAAAAAAAAAAAAAAAATAGACTGAAGAGAGGCAAGCAGAGAATCAGGAAGACCAGTTAGGAAGGAGCTGGTGGGGGCTGAACTGGTTGGGTAGCTGTACGTGTGGAGAGGAGCGGTCAGATTCAGGTTGTATGTGAAGATAGAGCCACAGGATTTGCTAATGGAGCAGAGTGTGGGTGTGAGAGAAACATATTAGTCAAGAATGATCCAAAGAAAGGAAAAACAGGTTGTAATATATCATACAGTGGAATAGTACTGGGCAGTAAGAACAAAGGAACCACCAATGCGCAGAAAAACAAGGCTGGGTCTCAAAGGCGTTATGCCGAATAAAAGAAGCCACAGGGGAACTTTTGAGGTGATGAAGAGGTTCTGTCTTGATAGGAAGGTGCTTGTAGAAGCATTTGTCAAAGCCGATTGAACTGCACATCTAAGGTTTAGGCACACCATTATATGTAAATCGCACCTCAATAAAAAAAAAATTAAAACAAATGATGGCTTCGAGATTTTGGTCTATGCAAATCGCAACTGGGAGAATAGCATCACGATAACTGAAGTGGGGAAGATAGAGGGAAAAGTAGGTTATAGGTTAGGAGGGGGAGAGTTGGAGGACCCTGGTTTGGACATGTTGCATTTGACATGCCAACTGGAAAACCAAGTGGGGATGTCAAGTGGGCAGTTGGATATTTGGGTCTGGAGTTCAGGGAAGAGGCCAAGTTTGGTAATATGTTTGGGAAACATCCATGTGCAGGTGTGTTTAAAGCCATGAAAGCAAATGAGATGAGATGTATTAATTCACTTAATCCTGCAGTAATAAGCCATTAGATAAGCACTATATTATCCCCATTTTATAGAAAAGGGAACTAAAGCCCAAAGTAAAGTTGGATGAGGTAATTATTAATTATTAATCAATAGATTAGAACCTCTAATGCTCCAAAGCTCAAATTCTTAATTATTACTTTGAAATTTTGCTCAAAATGTATAAATAAATCCAAACACCCTTTTGTGTAATGATGGCCACGTGCCTTTTCATTGAAATGGCCTTTCTATTGTTTACAGAGTATTTTCCTGTCTATTATTTTGTTTGATTTAATGAAGTTAAATCAGTTTCCCCAGTATTAACTGTCCTATTTGACAGAGAAGTAAATTGAGACAGTAAGAGATTACAATTTGTTTTAAATTATATATGTAAAAAGTAAAACTTTAAAAGTTGTCCTTCATAGGCTTATGCCTACTTTTACTGTGATTTTGTCTACAAATTATTGAAGACAGATTAGAAGATATACATGATGGAATATAAGTTGTAAGTACAAATAGAAAATCAGGACCAATACAAGAAAAATATGAATATTGAATACAAAAATTACTATGATTGAGTTTCAGTTTTGTCTGTGAGTTCATGGACAACAAATTGAAAAAAGGAAATATAATTAATTAAATAAACCTCAATATAAAAAAGAAACAGCAGTGTTTTCCCTAGCATTGAATTTTAAAGAAAAAATTATTAATGTAGGACTTCATAGAAAGACATGGAATGACTTAAAGGACAATGCTCAGGATAACGTATTTATAGCAAATGCTGTTAAAAATCTCCTACGGCTATTTTTAAGTTAACGGTGAAAAAATATATAAGAAGTCAAATTCTCTGACCTCTAAGCCACTTCCTCTATGAAGCAGACTATTAACAGTTGGCAACTAATGTACACATGGCTAACCGAGCAAATGAGTTTTGGAATCAAAGCATAAACAAAAGGATAATTTACTAAATATCTCCTTATTTGCTGTAGACTACTGGGCTTTGAACGATGGCGTATGCATAATATGTACACAAAAATATAATACTTTACAAAATTCTGGCTCCCAATTATGAAACCTCATATCCCCTGTGGTTGTAGAAAGAGAACATCCACCCTTCTGCAACCCACAACCCTCACCCCCAGCCCTCACCCCTTCTCACCCACGTGCATCATGATCTGCTTCCTTCCAAGTTTCCACCCTACTACTGTGGTTTTGCAATTCTACTCCGATCCACAGCTTTGAGAATGTCCTCTAATATTTAAGGTCCTAAACTCACATACATGAGAATCTAGGTTTTCCTCTTCAGACTTTTTAAAGCATCACAGATTCTTATCCAGTTAGTAAGAATCCTGCTATCAAGAGCAGTTCTGCCCTGTTTTTCTGCCAAGGTCACTGGGAACAGAGAACAGTACAATTCTGGAGATGCCTTTCCAAAGCCATTGTGTTACTTACCGAAATTGGGTGACCTGAACTGACTCAAAACCTTGAATTCTTTCGTATGCTGTTTTAAGCTTAGAAAGAGAACAAAAGACAATATGTTAATATTTATCCCCAGACTTCAGAAAGACATTTGAGCAAAAAGTGGAGGCAGACAATAGTAGCAAATAAGAAAAGAGACACATGGGAAGTAATTTCATGTCATACGAATACAGTTAAAGTAACTGTTGAGAATGTATATATGCACACACACACACACACACGCATATGTAAAAATTTACTTTTGAGGTTGCTAATGAAGAGTGAAAAAACAACTGCTTAGAATAGGGGATGAATTTGGTGCCAGATAATGTAATAAATTCACCCAAAATCTATTTTTTTCCTTATCAGAAAGATGCCATTAATTTTCACAGGTACTTAAACTGAATCCATCTATAAAGTATTTGCTCAGGTCTTAGTTAGAACTATGCCTGAGCCATCATCCTGGGCAGAAGGATAGTGATCTGGTTTTTATATAACTTCAATACGAAATCCAGAGTTTTGCTTAGTAACTCTCTTCAGCCTCTAATAAGAGAGTCTTCTTTATGGAACAAACCCCAAATGCTGAGCTTAGATCATGAAAACTATTTTGAAAAATAAAAAACCAAAAAGAATCAAGAAGGCTTCATTTAATATTACTCTAATAAGTGAGCAAAACTGAACACAAGAGACATCGAAGGAAGTCAACTGCTAAACTTTCCTAGAAGGAAGATACTCAGGAAATTTCAATTTGAGCAGAGCAAATAACTGCTCTGTAATAACTCATTGAAGATAAATAATTAAGAATATGTATTAAATATACATGTTGAATTGAAAACAACTGAACTTGAGTTTAGCAAATAATTCCTTATATAATAAGTAGAAAGTGCTTACTTGCATTTCAATTCCAGTGGTATATTTGTAGTACATAGCAGAAGACAAATTTAAAAGGTCATTTGTAAATCTTTCATTAATTTTGAAAGTGCCCCAGATCTCTATGAGAAATAAAAAGAAGTTTATAGATACAATAAATTCCTAATTTGTTTTCTTTTTTATTTCAGCGTCCTATGAGGGTACCCATGTTTAGGTTACATATATTGCCTTTGCCCCACCTGAGTCAGAGTTTTAAGTGTGTCCATCCCCCAGATGGTGCGTGCCGCACCTGTTAGGTATGTATATACCCATGCCCTCCTCCCAGCTTCCATATGCCTGACACACAATGAATGTTACTACTATATGTGCACTTAAGCATTGGTCAGTTAAGTCAGTTAATACCAATTTGATGGTGAGTCCATGTGGTGCTTATTTTTCCATTCTTGTGATACTTCACTTAGTAGAATGGGCTCCAGCTCTATCCAGAAAAATACAAGAGGTGCTAGATCACCATTGTCTTTTGTGGCTGAGTGGAACTCTATGGTACACATATACCACATATTATTAATCCACTCATGTATTGATGGGCATTTGGGTTGTTTCCACATCTTTGCGATTGTGAATTGTGCTGCTAACTTGATTTTATTAGTAGCACAAAATTATAGAAGTACAATTTGGAGTCAATCTATTCAACAGTAGTATTATAATTTTTTGATAATAAATGTTCACCCAAAATAATATAGAAAGCATGCGTACAACCTGAGATTTTAATTGTGGATTTGGAACAGTCATGGGAAAGTGCTGGTAATCAGGACAACCTTACAAGTAGGTTGCCACTCCCATGTGGCTAAAGAAAGCAGTCACTGAACACTGACATGCTTCCCCATCTAGGCGATGAGCTTAACCACAGTCCATATTAAAGAATTTTTAAAAACAGCAACTCTACTGCTTCCTAACATCAACATGCACTTGCTTTCCCATTGCTGGTGGGACAGGTCTGTCTCTGCACTGAGACAGGTCTCTGTATGGAAAAATCCTGTTTATCCTTCACTGGGGACCTACTCACATGCCACTCTTCTGCACGCCTTTCCCTAATCCTCGTGCAGTCTTTCCCTCTTCTGAATTCCTACAGTACTTTATCCATACCTCCTTCACAGCCCTAACCATCTATGTGTGCCCTAGTCTCATCTATGCCTGTCCCTACGATACCATGGGAAGTCTCTCGTGAGTGTAATCCCTGTCAGATCCATCTTTGTATCTTTTGAAGATGGATCGGACCAGACCATCTTTCAAAAGCTAAGCTTTCATCAACATTTGTTGAAGAAATTACATTGTTTTCTTTCTTATAGCATAGCTTGGTCATCCCAACTAGCCAGCTAATTTTATAGGTAACAGAGAAATGCTTCTTTGTATCCTAGACTTTGTCCCAGCAGGGGGTGTAAAGATGGTGCTTAATAAACTTATGTTGCCATAACCTGAACTGCTGTGGTCCTGGGATGGGGAGTCAGGGATGCCCACTTAAGCTGGGCTATTTTGGGTTCCTCCCTCACTCTTTGCTCAGCTCCACCAAAATCTAGAGTTTCAACATAACCAGAGAGAAGTCTTTGGGGAACCTTTTTGAAGTTCTTTCTTCCCTGCAGTCCGTGTTATTTGACTCACCTCATCATTCACTGAACATAAGCCCAAGTCCACAGTAGCCCCCTCAGCTCTCACTAGGTTCCCAAGCTGGACTTTAGCTTTTGTTTTGTTTCAGCGATGCATTCAGTACGCACTGGCGCATTGGCACTTTGGAGAATTTCTTCAGTATAATCACTATGTGTTCCTCCCTGCAGTCACATCTCTAGAGTTCCCTTTGCTCAGAATTTTTTTTTTTTTTTTTTTTTTTTTTTTTGAGACAGAGTCTCACTTTGTTGCCCAGGCTAGAGTGCCATGGCGTCAGCCTACCTCACAGCAACCTCAAACTCCTGGGCTTAAGCAATCCTCCTGCCTCAGCCTCTTGAGTAGCTGGGACTACAGGCATGCACCACCATGCCCAGCTAATTTTTTCTACATATTTTTAGTTGTCCAGCTAATTTCTTTCTATTTTTAGTACAGACAGGGTCTCGCTCTTGCTCAGGCTGGTTTCAAACTCCTGACCTTGAGCGATCCTCCCTCCTCGGCCTCCCAAAGTGTTAGGATTACAGGCGTGAGCCACCACGCCCGGCCCCTTGGCTCAGAATTGATGTTGGCAAAAGAATTGAAAACAGGGCAAGAAGAAAACATTGCTTACTCAAGCAGTTTCCTTGCTTGGAAGTTTAGCGAATCTCCCCAAATCACAATAGAGTCATGTAACTGCAGAGCTGAGCTGAATGTACCTAAAGGTTGAAGTGACATCCAAATGTCAACTTGTGTGTCTGTATCTTCTGCCCTGTGAAGCTCGCTGCGTCCATCCAAGCTTAGCAGGGTGTATCTTCACTGTCCTTCAATCACCCCATAGACATTATCTCCCCTCAGCAAGGCAAAGAGCTAGAGCCCCCTCTCGGTTGCACATTGGGGTGGGAGAAGCCCCAGCCCAGAGCATTCTCACGTGCTTACTTGTTCTCTCGCAGAAATTGACACTCTGGCTGAGGTTGCTGACATGACATTCACAGCTCGAGAGTGATCCAGCCGTGTGAAGGTAGCAGTTCTGGGGGTCGAGGCAGGACAGGGGGAACCAGGTGTAGCCGTCTTCACAGGCACACTGCAAGACTCCGTTCAGGCTGCTGCAGTCTGCACGAAAAACAGGACTTGGTTTCATGGAGTCCAGTTTATTAACTGACTATTGCTGAGTTCTGATCCTTGGCTCTGACATGGAATCTGAACCAAGTATTATTTCTCACCAAAAGCCAGAAGGATGAAACCAGGATAGCGATATATTTAAGGTAAAGAAATGTGCATCTCAATAGAGTCCAAGGTTGGTATCAGAAACCTAAAATATAACTAAAATGGCTGGGGTTGGCATCCAAAAGAAGGCTGAATACCCCATAGATAAACTGCTGCAATGGGGAAGAGAAGCAAAAGAGGGTATTGGTAATGTGGGAGTTACTTAAAGGCTTCTAGAAGGAATTTGACCATTATCTTAGTGGACTCTCCCTTCCACCCACCTTCCACCATGCCCACGTAGGTTCTATCAGTGAGATGGTAAAGGCAAAGAGACATTTTTTTTGGGGGGGTGATAGTACCACCTGCCAACAATCCAGTATGCTCATTCCCTTCTACCACTCCTGAAATTCCCACCAAAGTCATTCCTTTTTAATAGGCAAAAAAATTGAGGCACCGTCACCGAACATCTTTGTGAAAATGCATATGGTGGAGTGGGCAGTGAGTGGTTCTCAAGCTTTCTTGTGCATTAGAATCAGCTGGAGGTCTCACCCCAGAGTTTCCGACTCAGTAAGTCTAAGATAGGTTGAGAATTTGCACATCTATGAAGTTCCCTGATGCTGCTGCCTGTCACCCCACTTTGAGAGTCCCTGCTTTAGACAAATAATTTAATTTCTCTTCACCCCATCTTTGTGCATACGAGTGCTGTTTGACAAATATTTCTTGCTGTCTTCCAGGCACATGGGATTGCATATCCTGGCCCCTTCTAAATTGGTTGGGGCCACAAGACCAGTTTTGGCCAATAAGTTGTGAGCAGAATTAGTGTGTGTCACTTCTGAGTTAGAGAGTTTCCAACTGCCACGTGAAACCCTCCAGTGATTCATTTCTTTCTGGCTCAGAATGGGCACAGTTGAGATGGGGTCTGTCTGATTCACCAGCCTGGGTGCCCAAGTGACAACAGACACAGCTCCTCTGCCAACCTGCAAGGGACATGAAGAAGAAATGAAACCTCTACCCTTTCACGCTACAGAGACTGTGGGATGATTGTCTACACGGTGCAACCTCACCTGCCCTGACTGATGCGCCCACCTTCCCCGATCACGTTTGCTGCCGCCAGACAGCTGACTTACGTGTGGTGGCCTTTGCCCTGACAATCTTCGTGGGCCCATGCAACCATGGTGATGGAGGCTTTAGGAGCTTCAGAAAATTCTTCAAGTCTCTTTTGTCCTCAGAATTTCTATAGGTCACCTGAAGCAGCAGCTCATATTCCTGGACTGGGGCTGAAGAGAGAGATAGAGTCAGAAGCCTCTCTGCTGTGGGTGGCAGAAACGCTGCTGAGGAAATGGGGGACAGTCATCGCACTCAGCCTGCAGGGCAGGCACTGTCCCCTACGGCTCTAGCCTGAATTCTAACTAGAAACCAACATCCAGAGTAAACCCGAGCAGATGGCTCTGAAAGAGGCTGAATATACATCTGTCCTCTCCCCACTTCTGCCAGGCCAGCTGCTCCTGTGCTCTCTGTCACCCCCCACAATCACCTCCTTGATTTTGCACACGCCCTCAGGGCACAGCCAGCTCAGGGTTGGGTGTCAAGCCTGAGTGAAGGAGAGGTGAGGACCTTCGAGCCACGCTTCCCTCCCTCCACTGGCCCTGGTGTCCTTGAAGCATCTCCAATAGAAAACCCCCAACCTCACATTCCCAAAGAGCCCTGCCTTCTTCTGTAAAAAGCGTTCCACGGATTAGCTGTTTGGCAATTATATGAAGTAGAAAAGCAAACCCAAACTAAGCCTGCACTCGGGCCTCTGTGCCCCCTCACCTCCCACCCGTCATTTCTGAGCAGCACCTTTTCCTTCCCCAGGGAGAGGCCGTGAACGGGTTTTGATTTTGGAGAGATCAGTCTCATGAGTCTTTTCTGATCCAAAGTTCATTTAAAATTTGGCATGGCCCGGGTGCGGTGGCTCACGCCTGTAACTCTAGCACTCCGGGAGGCCGAGGCAGGAGGATCGCTCAAGGTCAGGAGTTCGAAATCAGCCTGAGCAAGAGTGAGACCCCCGTCTTCACTAAAAATAGAAAGAAATTAATTGGCCAACTAAAAATATATAGAAAAAAATTAGCCGGGCGTGGTGGAGCATGCCTGTAGTCCCAGCTACTCGGGAGGCTGAGGCAGGAGGATTGCTTGAGCCCAGGAGTTGGAGGTTGTTGTGAGCTAGGCTGACGCCAATAGCACTCTAGCAACAGAGTGAGACTCTGTCTCAATAAATAAATAAATAAAACTTGGCATGGCATTCCTGGGGGCTTGAGATCCTCCGAAGCTTGTCTATGGAGGACCCAACCTCTCACACGGCATTGCTTCAGCCTTGTGTCACTCCTTCCATCTCCCTACAGGCTGGAGCCCCTGTGGCAGGCTGTGGGCATCCCTAAAGGTGGGATCGGAGGCAATTCCCACTCCTACTGCCCAGGCAGGTGAGGAGTGGGGAGCTGGGAACAGGCTGGCCCTGCTCACTCTGTCAGGGGTCAGTGGCCTGAGTGCTAGAGCCAGGTGGACTGGGTTTGTGTCCTTGCTCCTGCCCCTAGCTCTGTTTCACTATCTGTAAAATAAAGATGGCTACTGTCCCTAACTCAGAGCGTCCGTGTGAGGAGTTAAGTCATGTAATGTATTTAAATAGTACCTGGCACTGAGTAACAGCCTAATAGATACTTACTATATTTTGTCATTTTTACTCTCAGGAAAAATGTTTTCATGGCATTGCAAGTTGAAATTTTGATTTCATTTTCTCAACTGCAGCCTTGTGTGGGGTAGGTGCTATGGTTTTAATGCTATTAGCACATTATCATATGGCAGATTTATTGCATGAAAGGCTTTTGTGGATGCAGGAACCAAACGACCATCTGTATACATCACCAATTCTGTGAGGAAATACATTCAGCCCTGGAAACACCAGATTTAACCCCAGGTTAAATCTCAGAACACAACTCACTTCTAAACTGGGGGCTGTGCCCATTAATTCCATTGTTAGAGTCAAGGCAAGGACGAAAAGGGAGTATATGGACAGCTACTTACCAGGTACAGTGCAAGATACTATGCCTTTATTAGATTATTTAATCCTCACAAATATCTTGCTGTTAGGAATTACTGTTGTTCTCATTATACAGATTTGCGTGTTTCACAATGTACCTAAGGTCACACAATCAGTCAGAGGCACGTCTGTGATTTGGACACTGGTCTCTGGCACCAAAGTCCACTGTACCACTCCATCTAACAGAGTCTCACCTAGATGCTTTGTCTTATTCACAGTGAGTTCTCTCTTTGCTTTGATGCCATCATTTCTCTGTTAAAAAGAAAAAAAAGAACAGTTATGGTGAGGCTTTGAACAGTTGTACTTTATAAGGCCTTGTTTGGTTTCCCAGATGAATTAAAATCATGGGCTTTAGGCCAGGTGTGGTGGCTCAAGCCTATAATCCTAGCACTCTGGGAGGCCGAGACAGGCAGATGACTCAAGGTCAGGAGTTTGAAACCAGCCTGGGCAAGAGTGAGACCCCGTCTCTACTAAAAATAGAAAGAAAATAATTGGCCAACTAAAAATATATAGAAAAAATTAGCCGGGCATGGTGGCACATGCCTGTAGTCCCAGCTACTCGGGAGGCTAAGGCAGGAGGATCGCTAGAGCCCAGGAGTTTGAGGTCGCTGTGAGCTAGGTTGACGCCACGGCACTCTAGCTGGGGCAACAGAGTGAGACTCTGTCTCAAAAAAAATTCATGGCTTTAAAATCCAAGCCAGGGATGGTGGAGAGGTGGCCAGCACCTCTTCGCTGAAGCGAATTTTGAGCAAAAACCTGAAGGAAGTGAGAAAGTGCTGACTCCTGGAGTAATAGATTTTCAGGGAGACGAAAAGGCCCATGGGTAAGAATGTGCCTGGCACCTGAAGGCAGAGCGGGGACACCAGAGTAGCTGCAAGGGGTGGGATAGATGAGTGGGAAACAGAGAGTTCCTGGGGAGGCAGGCTGTGTAGACCATGACAGGCCATAGAGAGGGTTTTACCTTTTACCTGAGTGAGATCGGAAACCCCTGGATAGTTTTGAACAGAGGGAAGTCATGCCCTAATTGACCTTCTAAAGGCTCAGTCCTGAAGGCGTGTTGAGAAGAGACAAGCACAGAGGCAATGACAGAGCATTTCAGGGGGTGTTGAAATAATACAGGTGAGGGATGATCGAGGTGGCTATCAAGGTAGCAGCCATGGAGGTGGTGAGAAGCTTTTGAATTCTAGATATATTTTAAAGATAAAGGTAAAAAATAATAATAATAATGCCAGTGGTTTAGATACAAAATGTGAGAAGAGTCAAGCATAGCGCTGTTTTTTGCCTTAGGAGCTGGCGAGGTGGTGCCACCACTTGCTGAGACAGGAAAGGAATAGATTTGGTGAGAAAATAACGAGTTTGATTTTGGACATATGAAGTTGAGGGGCCTCTTGGGTACCCTGCTGGAGAGAACAGATTGGCAGTGGACACATGAGTGTGGGGTTCAGGGAAGAGGTCTGGCATGGAGATACACATTTGGGGGCATCAGCGTGTAAAGAACATTAACCCTTTGCACTCGGATGTCGGGTGTGACTCGACACGGTTAGCAAAAATTATAGCGATTAAAATTACTCTTTGAATGTATCGATAATTTGAAATATAAAAAAATCCAAATAAATAAGTTTGCATGAAAAGAAACTGCAGTTTTTTATTCTACTGCCGTGCTTTGTAAAATCTGGGGTATTTAAAAAATTAAATCCCAAGTAGAATAAAGGAATCGAGAAAAAAGCAAGCGAGTGCAAAGGGTTAAAAACCAAGGATTATGAATGAAAGCACCAAGAAAGTGGGTACCAATTGGAAGAGAGGGTCCAGGAACGGCTCATGTCAATCCCTATGATTTTTCTGTGCCTAAGAGGCCATAGTAGAGACTGAGTTGAGCTAGACAAGATCCCCAGAGTGGTTTAACTAAAGATCCTCATCCTTTTGCAGTTTGGTCACTTGAGTTCTAAAGAGATGAAATGACTCACTTATCCAAGGCCACACTGTGAAAGAATGCATGTAATGCTGACACACAAGTACTCGGGACTTCTGATTCCAAGGCCATTAAATTATGCAGTTGCAGTCACCTACAGGGTGACAGATTGTAAAAGCCAAAAGGAGGGAGGAGAGGTGGTTGAGAAGAAAAATGGGACATACGCCAACTCACCCCCAGGAAGGTATGGTGGCCCCCAGTGACCGTGAAGAAGGAGATGAAACACAGCACTCCAACTCTCATCTTCCTGGGACTGGACAGGGACAGCCAGGCGCATAGTCTGTGGCTAGACAAGCAGTATACCAAACAAAACTGAGGCCCAAAAACAAGCAGTGCAAGCCACAATTGAAAAATGCACACAGTGGTAGGGCCTAACTCAGCTGATTCAAACCCCTGAGTGTTTGATTATTTTTCCACTTCACGGAGCCTGTGACACCATGACTTTTGTTCCCATTGCAGAAGCAGTAAATTTCAATTTTTACAAACTCACTAGAAAATTGCTCTAAAGTTGTCTTCCAGGTGATAAAATTTGGCTAAACACAGGCATTTTTAAAATCGTGACTTAAGCCGGGCGCAGCGGCTCACACCTGTAATCCTAGCACTATGGGAGGCCAAGGCGGGCGGATCATTTGAGCTCAGGAGCTCAAGACCAGCTTGAGCAAGAGCGAGATCCCCATCTCTACCAAAAATAGAAAAAAATAGCCAGGCTTGGTGGCACATGCCTGTAGTCCCAGCTACTCAGGAGGCTGAGGCAGGAGGATCGCTTGAGCCCAGGAGTTTGAGGTTGCTGTGAGCTAGGCTGACGCCACGGCACTCGAGCCAGGGCGACAGAGTGAGACTCTGTCTCAGAAAAATATATAAAAAATAAAATAAAATAAAATTTTAACATTGCAACTAGGTGCATTTAACATCAGTCTTTTATATTTACTGAGGTTTCCTTTTCATCTAGGAAAGACAAGCATTAATATAACCAAAGACCCTTAGAACCATTAATATCAAGGTAGAATTCAAGTGTTAAAGCATGAAAATAATAATGAATCAATCCAACAAATTGCCTTCTTTATAGTAGATATGATTAGCAACAAATTGCCCTTAAGTTTATGGTTATTTCAAAAAATTTGGACAAAACTCAGCACATAGAAATGGTCATAAGATTAATCATTTTTATATCCAGGTGTTCTGGTGTCAAAGAAAAACTATGATATGTTAGAATTGTTCTGTTCAATGCAATAGCCACTAGCCCCATGTGGCTATCTGAATTTCCATTTTAATTAAAATTTAATTCAATTTAAAGTTCAGTTCCTCACTCACACCAGCTACATTTCTAGTGCTCCGTAACCACATGCCTCTCGTGGCTACCACGCTGAGTAGCATAACACGGAATACTCACATGCTAAAACTTTCATTTCATAGCATGGATCAAACTTAAAGGAACACTTCCCTATCCACGGCTCCTCAACCTTTCTTTTACAACAACACAGGAAAAGATGAAAAATTATGATTCCCAATCTCAAAAGTGTGCCATTGGAATAAGTGTCCTTGATTAGCAGGACAGAGGACGCAGCGTGGGGCCTTCCCTCCAGCCCTTACCTTGCTTCCTGGGGGTGCTGTCAGCCTCATAGGAACCCTGCCATCCCCCCAGTGCTGCCTGGCATTCTGCCTGTTGATATAGAGAGGAGAGAGAGGGCATTAGTGACAGGGCACGGGTGACCACAGACATGGTCTGGGTTTCAGAAGCAGAAACCTTTTCTAGGGCTTTCTGGACAAGCCTGAAAAATAGTCGATGTGACACATACAACTTCTGAATTTGCCTTGTCCTCTTGGGTGAACGCTGCTCTCGCGTCCTACCTTCCTGTTCGCCAAAGATGACACCTACATCTATCATTTTAAGCTTCTTTAGGCAGCAGCCTGGGCTCTGGATCATTCTTCGGGGTCTTGCTTCTCAAAGCTTATCTGCTCTGAGTCCTAGTCCCTCCTGCCTGTGCTTTCTGCTTTCCAAAAGTGTTGGGATATTTGTGTCTAGAGCAGTGTTTTGCAAACTTTTTTGACGGGGTCTAATATTAAATAGAAATATATGTTATATACCATGAATATGTGTGTACATATATACACTTATTTTATGTATATATGTGTGTGCATACATACACACACACACACACACACATATATATATACACACATAAAATAACTGAACTATTTCATGAAACAGAACCTAATTCTTGCCTGAGATGTGTTCTTGGATATTTTCTACTTGCTTTTATGTTATTTCATTTTTATTAGTAAATTGTCACGTCCTTCTAAATAGATTTTATGATACCCTCACGAAGCGCAGCCACATTGCAGAGGGAGCTTGTGCTTTTGTGAGCCTTCTTTCAATTTGTTTCTCCCTTTCCAGGGAAGATTTTTTAAAATCTGAACTCCTGGGAACTGTTAAAGGCCATACTGTATAGTGCTGGGACTTTCAAGCATTATAGCAGTCTTTGTGCACATGGGTGTGATCTGTTCTCTTTGTGCTAGAGCCTACTTCCAAATGGGAGGGTTGGTCCTCATATGGTGCTCTCCGTCTCTCTCTGTCTCTGTCACACACACATGCATACACACACACACACGCACACACACACACACACACACACACTCTTCTATCTCACCCTGAACTTAGGAAATCTTAGACAAGTCAGGGATTTTAGCCATGTGTATTTTGAAACTACACAAGCAATGCTCACATTCAGGCAGGTTTGAGAGCTGTCATTCTAGACTGTTTCTAGATAGGAAAAAAGATTTCTGCACCTAGCTTAGTTCTGTGATAGGAGTTCTTCTTTGGGTTTTGAAACCAATACTCGAACTAATCAGAATTTTTTCTTTGCTTCCTCTGGGATAGGGTTGAAAGATTTAGCAAATAAAAATACAAGAAACACAAACAAATTTGAATTTTAAATAAACAATGAATAACTTTTTAGTACAAGTATACCCCATGTAATATTTGGGAAATGATTTGTTGTCCAAAATTATTTGTTGTTTATCTGAAATTCAAATGTAACTGGACATCCTATGTATGACAACCAGCCAAAGGTGGGAAAATGGTATCTCAAGGCATGTAAGGCAAAACAAGTTCTGTAGCTAGACTGCCCAGGGTTCGGTTTCCAGATTTGGCAATTTATCAGTTGAATGCCCTTTGGCATTTTCTAAGGCTTTCTATACCTTAATTTACTCATCTATAAGATGGGGGAAAATGGTATTCAATTCATAGGTTCATAGGAGAATAGGATGAGTTATTACAAATAAAGTACCCAAAGCAGTGCCTAGTATTTCAATCTTACCACCTGTTTTTTATTTTTTTATTTTTTTGAGATAGAGTCTCACTCTGTTGCCCAGGCTAGAGTGCCATGGCATCAGCCTAGCTCACAGCAACCTCAAACTCCTGGGTTCAAGTGATCCTCCTGCCTCAGCCTCCCGAGCAGCTAGAACTACAGGCATGCGCCACCATGCCCGGCCAATTTTTTCTGTATATTTTTAGTTGGCCAATTAATTCCTTTCTATTTTCAGTATAGATGGGGTCTCGCTCTTGCTCAGGTTGGTCTCAAACCCCTGACCTTGAGTGATCCTCCCGCCTTGGCCTCCCTCCCAGAGTTACCACCTGTTTTTATAGTTACTTGTTGGATTATGTCAGAATTTGACTTCAAGTCTGAGTCAAGTTAACTTATCCGAAAAAAAGGTGCTCCTGGGTGGATGACCACCACTGTGTAAATGGAGGGATCCCAGCCTAGAGGAAACAAAAGTACATTTTTCCAGTAATTAAATTATCTGACTCAAAAGGAGGGTCCTCAGCATTAGGGATGTCGGGAAATACTTGGTGTGTGTGTATAGGGTTATCATAAATCCCACTGATCTTTGTCTTCAGTAAACACAAACCCCACAGTATTTTTATCACTTCCCTTTCAAGCTGGAACGGTCTTGCTTGTTACAGAATTCTCAGAATCCTTGTGTCCTGGCCACAGACGAGTAGCTGCTGTTGTCATTAGAGCGAGGCCTGTTTGCATCACACTTTGCAGCTGGAGATCAGGGATGCCCGCCCCGCAGCAGCCGTGCTGGCGCTAGCTCCGTGGGAAGGCCTGGCAGCACTGGGGCCCCTCCTCCTCACTTCCTTGAATTCGTTCTAGTGAATTCACTGCTGATAATCCCTGCACTTCAGTGCACGGGGAACAATCATTAGAACTTGCTGTTGTGCCTCTGGAGACGGCTGGCCATCGTCTCCCTGTTTTTGCAGTTTTATATTTATGGACTCCAACCATCATTTATTTATGTCAACAGCTGTCTCCTTATCAACAGTGGCGCTTAGTTGCAACTGCTTACACCTACACTTTGCAGTGTTTTTAGCAACGAACTAATCATAGGCACCGTTGAACTCTGGGCTGCTTTTTCTGGAATCAGTATTTGTGGGGTTATGTTTCTTTTTCTAAAACTAGAATTCCCAGTGAAGTTGTCTGCCCCCCTCTCTGCTTTGGACTCACATACACATATATGTGCACGCACATTGATGGAAAGAGTAGGTCTCCGCATAGGATCCAAAGGAAATCATGACTTCAGTAGAATTAGGCAGAGAACCTGTAAAATCTTGTTTTTATTTTGCCTCTCATTTTATACGTTTTCAGTAACATTTTCATTAAGATTTTTCTTTGTATAGAAATCCTTGGGCCACTTGCCTTTAAGAAAAGTTTCTTGGTGTTTATTTAAGGAGGCAGATATAATAGATGAGGCAGTTGAGAAACTAGGTGAGGAGACAGAAAAGATAACCAATTCTGTATTTGGGAAAAATGTTTTGAGATTTAATAAATTTCATGAGCTAGACACACTTCTTCTGGGAGGGCAACAATTTAAAGTTATTTACAATCTCGGTGAATGTCTATATATGTGTGTGCACAGTAAAATTTTAAACACCTATTTTATACTTCAACATGTTTGTAGCATGTCTATGTGTATAAACATGGTAGGAAGAGACTTGGATGAACTAGACTAACCTCGTTTGTCCCTTATCCGTAATGACTTATGAAAGCTAAAACTCTTTGGATTCGGTTTCTTCCTCTTACAGAATAAGAGGGAAAATAAGGTGAGTGAGCTTAGATCTACTCACATTCAGATTTTATTTTTATATGCTCATTCCCCACTTTCTATTTATTCATTATGTATTTGATCGTTCTTTCAATAATGTCCGCCAGTCACCAAATCAGGCCTAGAAAGAATAAAAATGTTTACTCATCTTCATTCTTTTTGTTCTCCTCAAACTGGTTATTAAATTCTTGAACATCTTTTGCAATGGGCTGAGAGCCTACTAAGAATTTAGCCCTAGGGTCAAGAACACAGGCGTAATTTTTAAGAATTCTAGAATACTAAGTCCGAAAGGGACAAAAAAGAATTACTTAGGCCAGTTACCCCTTCCCCTGGGACACGGGGGAATCTGCTAATCCCCTTCCCAATCTGCTAACTTTCGTCTGCTCAACTAGTGTATGTTGAGGGCCCCCAATTTCCCAGGTGGTGTGCCCAGTCCTGGCGGTTGACAATATAGTCATGCATCGTCACTCCACAGGTTAAGAGAAACCCCAAAAGCCATGATCCAGACTCAGTTTTGCCAACCTCTGCTGGGTTGCTGGGAGTCTCCATGCCAGGATCCTCTTTTAAACTCTCCTGTGACTCACTGAATGGACATGCCTTCAGAGTCCAGTTTGTGACTGTACCTCCTAGTCTGATTCTTTTCCAACCCAAAATTGAGATGTGATTTTTTTTTTTACATGTCTGTGCGTTTTGCTGCTCATTAGAATTTCAGCTCAAGAGTGTCTCTCCTGTTGCTGGTACAGTCAGCCTGGCACAGCTGTCTGGTCCTTCCTAACAAGAATTCAGTTTTTCTATTTGGTCTGCGCTCTGTATCTTAGAAGAGCTTCATTCGGGATGATTTGGTGTTCTTAGCTCACGGCCCAATATGTCTTCTGGCATCCTAGTAGAGTTCACTTCCCACAGAAGACCAGCCAAGCACAGGTGGGTTGTAAAAGGCCTGGCTGCAAGAGGGTTGGCTCTATTCCAGCCCCTTGTAACTGAAGATTTCCTCCAGTCACTCGTGATTCGGGATAGCGGGAGTTACCACCAAGCCCTTAAAGGATTATTAATGGCATTCCATAAAAGTTGCCAAGAAGGCTCCTTCTTCCAGCCAAGGCTTCAGCTTAGAAACAGGGACCCAGCCTTCCTGGAATTCCCGGGCCGATTGCTCATCTCTCCCACCTGTCCTGGCTTAAGTTAGAGCAGATAAAGCACAGAGAATCTGCATTCCCTCTTGGATTGTTTGCTTTAAAGGAAAGTGCCTGAACAGCACTCCAGAGAGATGACAGTTGCCTAATAAGAAGAAATAAGAATAATTCTAATTTACAAAAATGCCTTTATACTTACTGATTTGATGATTTCAGCAATCTTGTAAAATTAAGAGAGAATTATTTCCATTTCACACTTGCAGAAAATGAAAAGGATAAACCTAAATTTTAAATAAAAAGAATGTATCAGCTATTTTCCTAAATTTCTCTCCCAAGGAATCTAATATTTCCCTTGGACCATGAGCCAGTGAGTTTTTGTTACTTAGTGCATGATTTTAAGAAAGTCATGAGTGTTAATTTGATCTCATCTGAGTTTCTTACAAATAAGCTCTTTTTGTGCAGAAAAAAAGAAGAACGTATGTTTTGAAACTGTCTTCCTAACCAATGTGCCTTCAGTGTCTGAGCACTAAAACACAAACCATCAGGCTTGCTGGAAAAATCCCACAGAACAGGCTGCGTGAGACTTCTACCTATGAATGGTCAGATTAAAAGTGTTACAAACTCTACTTGGGTGATCTGTTTTGAAATAAGTATAAAACAAATATCTGACTTCTCATTCAACGTTCATATCCATAAATCTCCATTGTTTCAAATATACCAGAAACCGTTAACTCTTTACATTTCCCTATACTTATTAAAAGTATTTTCATCATAATTTTCTAAAGAGTAAAAGCAAGTTCTCAATCGTATTTCCCAAATGATTCTTCTGTAAATAGAACCAGTTGACTGGCATTCCACTTAGCCTGAAAATATCATGTCAGTCCTTATTCACAAATCTTCGCACGTTACAAGATGAAGAGCAAACTCGTGGTCATGGCACTTTGGACTGCCACAATCTGTCCTCATGCTTCCCTCCTATTAAGCTTCCTCTCATGCATCCTATTCCAGGGAAAGCAGGGGTTTTCTATGTTAAAAGTGCTGCTTCAAAGGTTTATATATTTTGAGTTTTTTGGGGTTTTTTTGTTTGTTTGTTTTATGAGACAGAGTCTCACTTTGTTGCCCAGGCTAGAGTGCTGTGGTGTCAGCCTAGCTCACAACAACCTCCAACTCCTGGGCTCAAGCAATCCTCCTGCCTTAGCCTCCCAAGTAGCTGGGACTACAGGCATGCGCCACCATGCCTGGCTAATTTTTTCTAATTATTTTAGTTGCCTGACTAATTTTTTTCTATTTTTAGTAGGGGTGGGGGTCTTTTGCTCAAGCTGGTCTCAAACTCAAGCAATCCTCCTGCCTTGGCCTCCAGAGTGCTAAAATTACAGGTGTGAGCCACCATGCCCAGCCTATCTTTTGAGTTTTGATAGACATGGTCGCCTTGGCCTCCTAATTTGTACCCGTTTATACTCCCTGGTAAGGTGAAAAATGCTCCTTTCATCACACTGGCCCCAATATCTTTTTAATGTTGCCAAACTTTTTATCTTATTGTTTTAATTTGCATGTGTTTGATCATTAGTTAGATGAAGCATTTTTCAGATATTTGTTGGCTATTTGTATTTTTTTTCTGGTTTGACTATTTAAGTCATTGTTCTCAGTTTTTCTACTGGGATATGCTACTTTCTTTTAAGAACTGATTTTCAGGAGTTCTTTATAGTGCATGGATATTAGTTCTCTGTCACTTGTGTTATCAGTATTTGCTCATGGTTTCTCTTTCATCTTTTAACCTTTTACATTGTTTTCTTTTGTACAAAAGATTAAAATGTTCATGAAATCACATCTGTCAGTCTTTTCCGTTGCAAATTTTAGACCTGAAGTCATGCTAAAAATTTTCTTCTATAAAAAGATAGTAAAATATTCTCCTGTATTTTCTTCTAATACTTCTTTAGTTTTTCAAATTATTTTTAATACATTTAAAACTTCTGTTCTTCTGGAGTTAAAGTTTGGGGATTTACTTTCACTTCCTCCAAATGAATAGCCAATTGTGCCAACTACATTTCTTGACTAAAACATTTTTTATCACAACCACTTTGGTAATTCTTTATCAATTTTAAAGCCTACCTTTTCATATAATAACATTCTGACTTAAATATATTTTTAAAATTCTATGGCTCTCTGTGTTTTTTCTTTTACTAGTTACCTGCTTAATTGATATCTTGGTCAACAACATAGAAGAGCATTTTATGCCTAAGAAATATGTCATTAAGTGCCTTATCAGAAATAATTAGCCTGACTTTCTAAGAGATTGAGCACAGGGAAGTCTCCAAGCAGAGCTGGGCTGAAGTGCAAACACAAGCATAAAAGGTTTTCATGGAAAATATAGTCTGCTTCATACAAACACTCTTTACCCAAAACTTTGCAGGTGTGAATCTGTTCCATTATGGGAAGCTGTCTTAACACCACAAATTTACAGTAAATATCTGCTTATCCCTAAACAACAAAGGAGCACTTATGATCAAGCTTTAAAATGTTATCTTATGAGAAAGAAGCAAATGATGGGACATTTTTTAAAGACTTTATTTAAAACAAAACAAAAAAAAGTGGAGTTTCCAGGATTTGAGGAAACTCCAGAGATTAAAAAAATGACATTTGCACTGAGGACCTAGCGATACCATGAGGACCTTATAAGCCTCATCAATAAGTCTTAATTATGTTTTGCAGTTTTAGGACTGCATTCCTCATTGCTGTTCACTTTTTTGCATTTTATCTATTCAACCGACTACAGGTGGGAAATTTATTATATCTGTAACTGTGAAATACTAGGCCGTTTTCCACTTCTACTGTCAATCCTTATAGATTTTCATTCTCAGCCAAAGCCCAGGTTTCCATCAGTCATTGAAAAGGAGGAAGCTGTGTGAAATTACCTGTGGTTTACTGGGGAGGAGGTGTAATGAGGGGGCCTTGCCTCCCTGCTGGTTTTGTGTGCTACAGTGTGAATTTAGCAAGGCTTGAATCGGTTGTGCATGGAAGACAGCATGTTTCAGGCCATGATGCTGTAGACCTTTATCACTACCCCTCTAGGTTTCTATTTTCATAGCTATTGAGATGGTGTATCTGTCTAGTCGAGGACTGTGTAGACCTTGACATCATGTGAGTACTTCTCTGCTAAAACAAACACAATCTAGGACAAATCTCAAGACACATGTATTTGGGAACAGTGTTTCCTCTTCTCTATAGCTACGTGTATTCCCCGCATCCAGCAACAATTCACATCAGTGTGTGGTTGTGCCTGAAATGAGAGTGTTTGCCAGTTGAGCTGTAAGACTTAACTTATATACACTCCTGTTGTCAATCTTAATGCTTATTGCTACCACTATACAGATTAAATAACAAAGGCAAGGAAAGCTAAATAATTTGCTCAAGGTTACACTACTTGTCCATGGTTAAATAATTATGTGGCCGTTATTGTAAAATTGTTTTTAATTTTGGTTATGGTTGGATAATGAGTAGTATATTTTTTCATGGAAAAAGGCCTGTGCTAATATCCTGAAAAATTACGCAACGTACTTTTATCTGTTTTTGCTATTCCCTCCTCTATTTTTAATTTCTAGCCTATGTGTCTTATTATCAAGTCTAGCTCAATAGACATCACCATAAAAAGGCCAAGGTCATCACTGCTCCATGCCTGTCTCACTTTGACCTTCTTTCTATATCTCCTTCAGCATCTTTTCACCATTTAGTCTCTGGCACTGGTTATTCCATAAGAATCAGGTTTATAAAAATGGATTTTTTCATGAAAAGAAAGAAAAATTATAGATTTTCAAGACCTGGTAGTCAGAAAAAATAGTGTGTTATATTTATTTGGAGAGGTAGGAGAAATGGGTATAAGGGACAATGGGGGGGAGGGGTTGGAGCCCAGGGAAGGAATTAGATTGAGAAGTACTTCCTGGGCATATACTGATGCAGGTAAAGCTAAATTAACTCACCCTAAAGTGAAAATAAACTTAATTCTCTCAAGCATAATGTTACTTTAAGAGATTGCTATGGTTAACCTATTACTGATCAATGGAAGCCATACAATTGACATTTTTAACAAATATCCTTGATGGAGCCTTTTTTATTCCACCAAGAATATGTCCCAGGCACACCAGAAAAACAGGGGGTACCGTGTTATCAGAGACAGAGAGGGAGGAAGAGGGGGACAGAGATGCTTTGAGTCAGAAAACCTGGAGTTTGAGATTCAGCAAATCACCTCATTGTGTAGTTAGCAAGAGCCGAACTCTGTTCTTTCCGCCCATTGCTGCTTCAGTTCTTTTCCTTTAATGAACCGCCTTTAGGAAATGAGAGATGGAATTACAACTTTCCCCATGGAGAAAAAGTAATCTCGGATTAACAGGTAGGCCTGGTGACCGTAAGGCACATTCTCAGGAATCCACCCACAGCTGTTGGGCTTACCTGGCGGTTCCTCTCTTCACACCGCAGCCTGAGGGAGCCCCTCCTTCAGCACACCGTGGCTCAGTCACTTCTGACGCTGCTCGGAAAGGCAGTATTAATATCTGCACCGCAGCAGCTCGAGGGCATGAACACAGGTCCACTGAACCAGCAGCAGCTCCTGGCACACCTTGCTGCCTTTGCAGGCAGAAAAACCCGGGACACACCCCCTTCAAGAAGGAAAAAAAGAAATGCTTTTCTGCTGACTCTCCCTGCCCCTTAGAGTCAATATCAGGTTTGGTAAGAGGAAGGAGATCAGAGCCCCAAGACTCACTGATTCTCCCAGCAGACATAGATGAGTGTCTGAAATCACAGAAGGGAAATGAGAGAAAAATGATCTAGGGGATCATGAAACACCTCTGTCCTAAATCAGTTTGCAATGAAGTGCCACTCCATGGAGCTCTTCTGTCCAGCCTCTGGAGGCCTTGGGTCATAGCCCATAAAGCTGAAGGAATGCAATATTCATGTGTAATTCCAATGAGAGGAGGTGGGTCATTCCAGTGGGGTAGATCTTTATGTTTCCTTTCCAACGTCTTCACTCAAGGCTGAAGAATCAACTTGCTGCTTTTGCAGATAAAAGAATGTCAGACTTCTGGGTGGGGTAGTGTGGAATGGGCTCTGGCAAAAGATGGCAAGGGGGTGTATGCTGAGAGTGAATGCTTCCAGTATGCTGTTTGTCCTTAGACAACCTAGAGCTAAACCTGATTAATCTCTTTAATAAAGATGTATTTCCTTTTGATTTGAAAACTATGAAGGTTCAAGATTCATTAGGTGTTATATCTTTAGGCTCGTTGGCTCATAAATTACTTTTGTTCAAGGTAACCACAGATGCTAACCACCAGGTCTAACTTAGCCAGTTATCATTCTGTTATGGAATGAGGAGGGGGACAATAATATGCTAATTCTCAGAAATGTCACCAAAATGAATGTAAAGGGTGTTGTTTCTGAATTTCATTGATTTATTAATTTTCTTTTGCTTCCTGTAAGTACTCCATATTCTACAAAATACTGGATGTGGCTAACAGTGCAAATGCACAAAATAAAATAGTATTTGAGTAGAAATAATGAAACATGAATTATAAAGCTCCATGTAAACTACATGAACTGTCAAGAGAGAAACTATGAAAACTAGAAAATCAATAAAGAAAAATAATGCAAATAATTATCTATGAGATTATTATGTTTTATAAATTTGAAACTTAACTCTAGGGACAGAACTTCCTAACAGTTAAAGAAAAGGGGAAGCTGGTCAGGTCTGTTGTTCTCATTATCAGAAAAGAGGAAGGACCTATCTTCCCATGACATATTGAATGGTCTTTGGAGAAGTGAATTCTAATAGAAATATCTTTTTATTTTACAGTGAACAATATTTCCAATAACATTTGAGCCCCAAATTCATGTCAAAGACATTTGTGCCATGCTGGCCTAAACCCAAAGTGACCCTCTTGTGTCCCACACCAGGTGGGCCCCTTGATCCACATCATGACCAGGCCATGATCCACATTCATAACCAGGTCAGGATCCACATTCATGACCAGGTCTGGATCTTGCCCAGTGGAAAAGCTGTCAAGAGATTAGAGCCTACCTGACAATTGTTCAAGGCAACTCCCAATTGGTCATGGCATCAACCATTGTTCCTTTGTCCCCCACCAGGTTGGGTAGAATGAAGCTGATCTCATAATTGTATCAAGGTAATTCTATTTTCTGCAGAGATTTGTTTCAGAATCCAAGCAACTAGAAACCAATTTTCCATTCAAGAGCTCATGGACTTTTAGAAAGTCTCACTCAGCTGATGCAATATCTAACATTTTAAGATTAGAGATGCCATCTTTTCAGTTCAGTGCTGCCCTTTTCCTAGTGTCTATGTTGAAATGCAAGTGCTGTAGTCAGTCACTGACATCATAGCAGGAATGTGTTCATCAAACGGGACTAATAATCTGCCAATTACATGGGCAGCCAAGTGGCTGTGGAATGGAAATAGAGGGTGGGGAGGGGTAAGGAAGCAACAGAAGGGCAGACAAAGTGGCCAAGTAGTGCAGAGCTTACTGTGGTCAGGGCTTGCAGTTGAGATGAAAGTTCTTCTACTCACCTTTGGTTCACTGTGTCATTGAAGCTCAGCAACTTCCTAGGGGCCAGCGTATGGCACTCAGAACCAAAGGGAGCCCTACAGTTTCATATTAGACCAAAAACATTTTCGTAGACGCTAGAAGATTAGGCAACAAGTAGAAAACAATGATTCCTTCAGTGCATTGGGTTTAAGGAAAATCTGAATCCAAACAAATGAATGCATTTAATAGTCTTTTAATTTTGTACTCAATAAAAGGACATCATAATATGTCCAATATTTAGGTTGTTTCATAAATAAGGGTGTGTCTTTGAAACTGATGACTCACCAAGAAGGCAGTTACTCACCCCTTTTAGTTTCCTCCTAAGAATCTGTTAAACCACGCAATGCTAAATTCCTCAATACTTCCTGGTGAGTTTGTGGGGCTCCTATGTCCTTGCAAAGGACAGAGAGCAGAAGGAAGCAGCATTGGGACTTACCACATTATGAGTCCAAGACAAAGTTAACCTTCTGTGGTCAGGGCTCAGGAAGCCTTATTGCTCTTCTAGTCTGGGATGGAGTTTATAGCTCCACGTGCTACAAAATACCACAGGCTAGCCTATGAAGCAGGAACAAGGTGCTCTCCCAGGTATAGGAGGCCAGCTAAACAAATGTGTTTTGCTTCTTCTGGTCTACTTTACATTCCACAAATGCAGAAGAACAAGAAGAAAGGCCCAGGGCTGAGAAAGAGCTTCAAGCCTTTAACTTCATCTGTTTATTTGCATCGGTTTCATGAACAGCCTGGTGGCGGGGGTTCCCGGCAAAAGAGCAGAGTCACACGAGTGAGCAGCAATGAACCTGAGTCCCAAGAGAAAGGAAATGTCAAACAGGTTATTGTTATTGGAGCTAGTTATATAAATTCATATATTGTCAACAAACCTTCCCTGAGTGACTAGTGGGTGCAAAGCAATGCCTGAATTAGATCAGCAGCAGGTTGACCAGAGTGAGCCCACTTCGAGAAGAATCTCAGTGGCCATGTTCACCCATCGGAAGTGCTGGGCACTCTTTGAGCTTGGTCTCAGAGAAGCTTTACCCCAAGGGCTGCAAACACAAATGGCAGACTTGAATGACATGGTGATTCCAGTGGGAGGAAAGGCCCTGAACCTTTCAGGTGGCTTTCTTCCATACTTGCAATATGTTTAAAAGCAATAAAAAATATTTCAAGTATAATTTAAAAGAAAAACTGAAAGGAAGAATAAAGGGAAGAGTGGAATGTAAAATGTAAACTGCAGTGAGAAGGTTTTCCTGACGAATATGGTAAGACAAGCCAAGTTGACAGAGTGTCTCAGTGCTCAGAACTAGGACTTAAAGTAAGGAGAGGTGAATGGGAAGTGATTGGACTATTAGAGGACAAGCCTCTGTCAATGTGACTTGTGAGAAACTACCTGGTGAGGGCAAGGAGGGTGGCATTGAGATAATAATTTTATTGCTGCTTAGCATTACAATATAGAACATTCAGATAAACAAAGGGAGAGTTTATAGAACTGTGAGAAATCTTTATTATACTCTATTAGAGACACATACAGCAATCTACCAAATGGAGGCTGACCCCAATGGCCAATGAGAGGAGGAAATGAACTATCAAGCACCTGGTATCAGCTAACATTTACTGAACACTTCTTTTTTTTTTTTTTTTTTTTTTGAGACAGAGTCTCACTTTATTGCCCAGGCTAGAGTGAGTGCCGTGGCGTCAGCCTAGCTCACAGCAACCTCAAACTCCTGGGCTCAAGCAATCCTGCTGCCTCAGCCTCCCAAGTAGCTGGGACTACAGGCATGTGCCACCATGCCCGGCAAATTTTTTCTATATATATTAGTTGGCCAATTAATTTCTTTCTATTTATAGTAGAGATGGGGTCTCGCT
>VSMD01057437.1:0-18189 GCA_008750895.1 Mirza zaza | reverse complement strand
ATGTGTCCACTTAGGTGCTGCTCAGTTAATACCAGTTTGCTGGTGAGTATATGTGGTGTTTGTTTTTCCATTCTTGGGATACTTCACTTAGTAGTATGGGTTCTAGCTCTAACCAGGAAAATATAAGATGTGCTATATCACCGTTGTTTCTTAGAGCTGAATAGTACTCCATGGTATATATATACCACATTTTATTAATCCATTCTTGGATTGATAGGCACTTGGGCTGCTTCCACAGCCTTGCAATTATGAATTGTGCTGCTATAAACATTCGAGTCCAGGTGTCTTTTTTGTAGAGTGTCATTGGATCTTTTGGGTAGATGCCCAGTAATGGGATTGCTGGATCAAATGGTAGTGTGCTCTGCTAAAAGACAATATTCTCCAACCTTCTTTATAGAAAGAAGTAAACACTTAACTCCGTTATGACCAATGATATATAAGTATAGGCTGGGTTTCAGGAAATATTAAAAACAACACTCATTTTTAATATTTCCTGAAACCCAACCTCTACTTATATATCATTGGTCATAACGGAGTTAAGTGTTTACTTCTTTCTATAAAGAAGGTTGGAGAATATTGTCTTTTAGCAGAGCACACTGCTGCCCTGAATTAAATCAGGGTATGTCACAATAGACAAAAGAAAGAATAATAGCTAGCGAGTAGGCTACTATCATTCTCTGAACATACACTCACAGGCTGTTTCAGCTCAAGGGGCTAGAGACCTGAGGTGGTGTTTCTTGGGAAGCAGCAACTACAGTGCTGAAATCAGGTGGGGTGAGGGGACATGGCATGGAGTCTCCACCCAAGTCACCTGCTACAGTGTGAATGGAGAAGAAAAACTCCTTATTTCAGTTACTTATATGCATTGGAAAATTGCCTTAATACACTGTGATTTTTGTTAGAACAAGGCACTTTTCAGCAATCTCCCAGTAATTTGTCATGGTAAATATACAATTTTAATAATTTCTATGCTGTGAAAGACACTCCCTTTGGATAGTGAACTATCAGTACACTGCACTATGATTTCAAGCATAAATAGAGAGCCTGGAAGAAGGTATCATCCAATTTGATGGAATCTACTTTGGAGCTCTAAGCAGTGTTAACAAGGACCAGAGTGTGTTTACGACTAATCTAGGGAAGGTGGCGAAAACTTTCCTTAACTTTAGTAGAGCCTTCCAGTAGAGCCAGTAAATTCGACATTTGAATACTTGCCCTTTGAAAAAGTGTTCTGTTTGCCATTTCTGGGTTACATGCATAAACCAGAAGAAAGTTCAGGTTTATAATGAAACTCCTTATAAATCTAGTCAATGAGGTTTCAATTTGGCATTCTGGTGGTCTCTGAAGTATCAAATTACTGCATAACACATTTGAATGTATACTAAAACACTTGGAAATAGTCAAATGAGATATAGGATAAAATTTAAATCAAATATTTGTAGAAATGCCAAAGTACACTATAATAGAAGAGTTGTATGAAAGTCAGTTGGAAATTAAAAGTTAGAAGATGCCCTAGATCTCAAAAGTTTTTTGCCTAGCGTTCATAGAAACACAGCTCTGGGGATGGGTTTGGAAGTGGAGGAGGTTTTGGTACTGGTGGACTGAGAGACACTGTGGTGTCAGGGAGTATCCCAGAGCCCAATGTGGACCCTGGAAAAAGCATCAAATTAAGATATTGAAGACAGGTGTTGGGCTGGGGTTTGGAGACTTGTGCACATTATGATGGGAAAATTTGTGCATTGAAAAATACAGATTTCTGTACATTTTATCTAGCTCTTTTAGGTACAGCTTTCCTCTCCTCAACTTCTATAGGACAGATAATATAACAAATGCAAAGAAATCTAAGGGCCCAGTTTTATTACACTGGATTCCCCAGGATGAGATGAGCCTTATAAGTAGGAGATATACTTCCCTGGGAGCTCTGTACCAAAAACTATAACTATAACCTTAGGGTTGTTGTAAAGCCTAACTCATATTTTTAATGAAATTTGTAAAATATTTAACTAATTGATTAAATATTTAATTAATAGATTGATTACTTCCTTAATTTTAGAGACAGAGTCTAATTGCTGAGGTTGGAGTGCCGTAGCACAATCATATATCACTGCAGCTTCTAACTCCTGGGCTCAAATGATCCTCCTGCCTTGGCCTCCCAAAGTGCTAGTATTGCAGGCATGAGCTACTGCTCTTGGCAGGTGCCTGAGGCATGTTTCCAGGTATTGGGGTTTCAAAGGGATGGTTTAGTCTGTGAACAGTTGCTAGCCAAACTTTCTGTTGGGGGAAGTGGAGCCTGAGACTTCCTATTTTGCCATCTTTCCGATGTCACTCCTGATGAAAACTTTTAAATGGTACAGTGTTCTTTGCCTACGTCATATTAAAGTTCACATCTAAATGAGCTTTCCCAGCTCTGTATTTTGATGACTGTTTGGCTGAGTCCAAACAATGAGCTTGCAGTCTGTGTATATAAAATTCCTAATTGCATATCATGTTTATGAAGAACTTTAATATTCTTTCATGTGTAAAAGATATAATTAACACATTTTAGATAGAAATGACCAGAAGCACACCAAACTCCAAATGGCCTTTGTAAATCTCAGTGCTTGAGATTTCAAAAGCTGCTGATGTCATTAGGATGAATAATTATTTCTATTAACTTCTCAGATCAAGTAAAATTCTTGTTTGTATAATTTAATGGTTTCTTATCAGATTTGTCAAAATACAAAAAGTCTGTCTTAGTCTGCTTGCACTGCCATAACAAAATCCCATAGACTGGGTAGCTTAAACAACAGAAATGTATTTTCTCACCGCTCTGGAGGCCAGAAGTGTCAGACCAAAGTCAGGCAGGGTTGTTTCCTGGCTTGCAGACAATGATGATGGCTGCCTTTTTTTCCTTGTTCACATGGCCTTTCCTTGGTGTGTGTGTGTGTGTGTGTGTGTGTGTGTGTGTGTGTGTGAGTGTGTGTGTGTGTTCATTCAGAGACAGAGAGAAAGAGAGTTTTTTCTGGTATTTCTTTTTGTAAGGACACTAATATCAGCATGAGGGCTCCATTCTCCTGACTCATCTAATGCTAATTACCTCTCAAAGCCTCCATTTCTAAATACTATCACATTGGAATTTAGAGCTTCAATATATAAATGTTGGGGGGTGGTGCACACTCAGCCCATAACAAGGCACATAGAGTGGGCCTTTAAGGAAAAGGGTCATAGAGCAATCAGATATTAGATATTTGGTCATAGTGCTAACATGCAAGACCTGTGTTGTGTCTTTTGTATACTGGGAATATTATGTAGGGCTTTGTTGGCTACCACATAATGTTTCCAATTATAATATAAAATTGGTATTGAAATTTATTAAATCCAAATTGCATATTACTTATTGTTAATGTGTTCCCTCATTCACATGCGTTTACAGCGTGCCCAGAGTTAAGCATTGCCGTAAAGGTGTTAAAGTGCAAAGAATTAGAAGGCCTATTTTTTAAAGATGTTCACAGTCTAGTTGGAGAAACAATCACGAAGGAAAAAAATCACTAATTGTAGTCTGATAAATGTCGTAATAGCCCTAAGATCAGGATATTACAGGAGTGCAGGATGAGAGTTTGGAGAGAACCCTGTGCAGCAGGTTCCCTGTGCACTGACTGGCCACAGACTTGCCTGAGTCTGGTGTAGCCAAATGCTCTACCCCTGAGCTACTCCCCATGTTGTCTGAGTCCAGTGAGACAGAACACGCACACACACACACATTACGTGAAGTGGATTTATTCCTTCCAGATAGGCAACAAGGAAGAACAGAAGATTAGGATCCAGATCCATCGTGAATCAGTCCCCCAAGGCTTAGGAGTCTCACCTGCCCGTGCTCCACTTACACCACCACTGAGGGACCCCAGAAAGCAGCCTGCCCTGGGTATGACACTCTGGGGCAACAGGACTCACTGGGCTAATGTGTTGAAGGACGTCTTGATTCTAGGGGGAAATGGAACGGAGTCTGGGCTCTTCTGATTAGTCCTCCCTTCTCCAAATGTTGCATTTCTAGCACATGCTACAGTTATTCTTGGGAACTATAGGTGAGAAAGGGGCAAGAACGGGGTCATTCCTAGGCCATCCAGGGAACTGTCCTATAAACCCTTTTTTCATGACAGATAAGAGTACATAGACAGCTGTTTTATCCCTCCCACATCAGGGAGTACTTTGTCCAAGATAATATTAGGCTCACCCTTGTTATTTGAGGGGCTGAGACAGAATGCATGTCACTGGCTTTCAGCTCATATGCATTCTCTTCCCATTACCCAGCTCCAGCCTGGCCGTGAGTGTGCCCAGTTCTCACTGCCAAACTCCCATCCACCAGCCCCACTTTGAGCACATCTAGCAGCCTTTGCTCTCTTGAGAACTGACAAGGAAAGAGAACTGGAAAGACCCTGACAATGGTTAAGGTCATCTGGATAGCAAAGTTTAGAGTGTTGGCACTGGACAAGATTGAGGCTGGGTTTCTTCATTTGACAGAGCACACACCTTGTCCCAGAGGGAGAGCCAAGACAAAGAAGGGTTTGAGTGTCCCTTTCAAACCATGGGCCCCAGAGCAGGTACTCCCATTGTATTGAGGACTATCGGTTATAATATAGTCTTCCTTAGTAAAGAAAAGAAAGAGCTTAGGGCTGAAGTTAGTCCTAATTGCCCCTGTGACTTTGGGAAATTCACTCCTCTCTAGGAAAATAATCACTCTTCTCCAAAGATAAGTGCTGAGTCTCAATCATTTTCAAGATTTTAAGGCCTGGCTATTTCTTTTTAACTGTGCAATACCTGGCAGCCACTAATCCCCTCTGGGCCTCACTTTCTCACTTGTGCCATGAAGATTCAAAATTTCTACTGATTTCACATGCCATTATGAAGTAATAACAGGATAATGTAGGAAATGTGCTCTCAATATTATAAAGCACAATTCATGTAAAATCTGAGATTTGCCTTTGCTTAGTTCTGGCTTGAAAAGACAAATATTGATTCTATGAAAGGTTTTAGGGTATAACAAACATGAATATTCTTTAATTCCCACTGTTGATTTGGAATTGCATTGGAGGGGAGATTTGCCACAGCAAAAATTCCTGTCACTACTGGCGCCTCCCTCCTTCACTCTGTCCTGCCTCTTACCCCATTGTTTGCAATCCCATCACTCCTGACCCCCACAACCACCTGCGTCCAGGCATAGGAGAAATACCAACAACTGAAGTTTTAATCCAGGCTGCTCCCCTTGCTCCTGTGTTCCTTGAAACAAATTACTCTCCTTATGTCTCTAATCATTTATAAAATGGGCCAGCTAATGCAAACAGCACAGCATCACTATGAGGTGTGAAAACGACAGTGGCATAACTTTGCTGCACTGAATAACATGAATGGCTGCAATGTGGTAAGAGCTCAGTAACCGGTAGTTCATATTATTGCCTTGCCTTTCTTTTTTTTAACTTAGCAAGAAAACAAAGCAAATCCGTTATTTGAATCATGCCACTGTGACAAAAAATGGAGAATGAGTGTTTCAATTTATATACATATTTGCTCTCTTTCATTGTGGGAAAGCTTAAAGAAATGTTCTTCTCTTTCTCGTTGTCTCTTTTGATGCTAATCTAACAAACCCCGCTTCTTCTCTAGCATAAATGTGTTCTCTCTCTTGACTGGGGCTAACACAGCTCCGTTGTGTCATGCGATTGACACAAATGTGCACAGTTGCCCTCTGCTCCCAGCTGCTCTGAGTACTGAAATTGGACAGTGGTCAGACATGCCCACGTGCTCTCTGTTTCTGTGTGTTCTAGGACAATGTGCCTTATTTCTCAGAATTTCCTCAATATTTGAAAGGCAAATAAAGGCAAGTACAAAGGTATTTCTCTAAGAAAACATATTAGTGATAATACCAGACTCTGAAAAGCTTTTCTTGTCCTACTAAAAAATAAAGTGTTAGTGCTATGCAAGAAAGTATACTTCCATCAGTAACAACAATCACAGCTGACCATCAGACTGTAATAAAGGTAATATATGGTACATATATTTTTTGTTGTGTATGAAGTAAATGCATCTATAAAATATATGCGTCTATGCTACAAACTTGTTTGCAGGCTGAATGAACTACTGGACTCTCCATTCAGCTTAAAAATCTGAATAATAAAGTAAAAAATTCCTCTCTAGATGTAAGAAGGAGCCTTAGTAACTACACTGTCAGTCTTTGAGCTTGAGGATTTCTGCTACATTTACGTAGTCCTTTGAAGACTAAACATTCTTTCATAGTAGAAAAAGTCAATATTTGACTTTTCAAGCTGGAAGGCTGAGGCAGATCTCAGCTTTTACATGAATTGTGCTTGCTTAACTGATTTTGGGGACTTTCTTAACCGGTTTTTCTCTCTGTAGACTAAAACTTGGAACGAAATAGGATTCACCAAGGTAGTTATCTGTACATACCCATATTTGTTTCTGATTTAATTTCCCATACACTTATGCATATATAATTGCATGCAGGCACTAACATGATTGTAGTGTACATACTGCTATTATTATGGTTTTACATTTTTTAATTTTATTTGAATTTCTTCCCCCCACTTTCTGCCTTCCCATTTCCAAAATTGCCCTTCCCTACAAACTGAACAATTCATGTCAACAAATTAATATTAGTTTGTTAACATAAACTACCTGGTTCCATATTACCTGGAGATATATATGTACATAAATGTATCTATATATATTTATTTACGTGTATGTATATCTTGAGGACATACACGCACATATATCCTTCCATATACTTTGAAGCTTAAAAAAAAATCACTGTTCTTTTCTGGCTTTTCAAGGGAAGGTCATGTTGTATAAATTTTCCTGCATCTTACTTTAACGACTACATTGTATTCACTATTTCCACGGTGACTCTAGAATGATTTATTCAGACAATCTCCAGTTAATAGACTTGTACCGTACTTATAAATTTTTTCCTCCATAAAAACAAGGTTTCAATAACAATTCTGTTATGTATATTCTGACTTATTTGTATTTTCATTTTGTGAAATTGAACCCCGGAGTGGAAGGGTCAAAGGAAATGTTTGCTTTTATATGTTCATTGAGGCTGCTAGAGTGGAGCCTAAAAACACAGTAACAACGCACATTTCTGTCATAGTGTGTGAGGGGATCTTTTAGACTCAGTCCTGGCGATACTGTGGATTACAGAACTTTTTAATTTGCCAGTCTTTTAAGTGTAAAGAGGTATGTTATTGTTGATTTGATTTGCATTTCCCTGGATACTAGTGAATTTGATTATTTTATCATATGTGCTTTGCCATTTGGATATGCTCTCTTATTTTTGGCTTCTTTTGCTCATTTCATCTGTTTCATTATCTGTATTCTTTTGTAAATTTATAAAAGCTCCTCGTATATTATATGTATCAATATTCTAACTGTGTTGGATATTTAAAAGATCCATTGTCTGTCTATTGACTTTATTTTGGGGAGAAGTATGCTTATATTTGTATTTTTTTGCTTTTTTATTTCAGTAGATTTAGGGGGTGGAAGTGTTTTTTGTTACATGGATGAATTATATAATGCTGAAGTCAGGGTTTTAGTGTATGCATCGCCAGAATAGTGTGCATTGTACCTGATAGGTAATTTGTGATCCCTTACCACCCTCCCAGCCTCCCCATTCTGAGTTTCCAATGTCCATTACATCACTTTATGACCATGTATACCCATCGTTTAGTTCCCACTTATAAGTGATAACATGTTTGTTTTTCCATCCCTGAGATGCTTCACTTAAGATAATGGCCTTTAGTTCCTTTCAAGTTGCTATAAAGGACATTATTTTATTTCTTTTTATATATATGTGTGCGTATATGTACACACACCACATTTTCTTTATCCACTCAGTTGTTGGGTAAGTAAGTTAATTTCATGAATTGTGCTGTGATAAAAATTCAGATGCAGGTGTCTTTTTGATATAATGAGTTTTTTCTTTGGGGTAGATACCCAGTACTGGGATTGTTAGATCCAATCGTAGGTCTGTTCACTTTTTGTTTTTTGAAAAATCTTCCTACTGTTTTCATTGAGGTTGTACTAATTTGCAGTCCCACTAACAGTGTATAAGTGTTGCCTTTTCACTGTATCCATGCCAACATCTATTGTTTTTTGACTTTTCATCATGGGCATTCTGACAAAGGTGAGGTAGTTCTTACTGTGGTTTTAATATGCATTTCTCTGATGATTAGTGACCTTGAGGATTTTATTCACATACTTGTTGGCTATTTGTATTTCTTCTTTTGACAAAAATATGTTCATGATATTTTTCCCCTGCTTTCGATGGGGCTATTTGTTTATTTCTTGCTGATTTATTTGAGTTCTTTGTAGATTCTAGTTATTAGTCCCTCGTTGGATGTATATTAATATTATTTGTAAATATTTTCTCTCATTCTGTAGGTTGTCTATTTACTCTGCTGATTATTACCTTTTTGTGTGGTAAAAAAAAAAAATAGGATCCAAAGTATTAATAGCTTTAATAGGATGAAATTCATCAGACTTGATATGAAGTCACTTGTGTCAAATCCTGACAAAAGGGAGCCAGAGAAGGGCATGAAGAGAAGATCTTTACACAGGATTGCTTGATAATAAGAACAAAAAGCTCTGCCAAAACCACAACCTTGCACAAAAAATATTTCTGCAAGGACATCTGACCTGCAACTGCCCGTTCAACCTCAGACTGGCACTGCCCTAGTTAATTGATCCTGATAGCCAAGGATAATTGTTTCAAAACAATTCATGTAACCCCCTTTATTTTTCCTTTAAAAACCTTTTCTTCTTTAATCTACCTGATTATACCCGTGTGTATTCCCACTGCAATGTTCATTCCTGAATCAACTTAGCATTTTTGGAGAATCTCTCTCTATTTAGGTTGGCAATGCAGATTGGTAGTTTTTACTATCATCTTTTTCACTCTGAATAAGAACACTACCTTTGTTATATTAAATTCTCATGTATGTATTGTGCTTTGATTTTCAATTATCTATTTTCTTTGACTCATTTATCTATTCTTATACAAATAGTAAACTGTATTGATCTCAGTATTTTTATAAAGTACTTCTTGCTAAAATATGTTCTCTCTTTTTAATAGTAATTTTCAGTACTCTCTGGTCTATTTTGAGTGAATTATTCTTTCATATAAAAATCCAGATTATTTCCAATCCCAAGATACTATGTTAAGGTACTAATTAGAAATGAATTAAATTTATATATTGTTATTAAAGTTAACATTTTGTTTGATTAAGACTTACCATGAAGATTTTGATATGTCTTTTTTTTATTGTTCAGAGCTTGTTTTATATTCATAAATATTTTCATGTAGTGCTTCATTTGAGACCTTATATCTTAAAACTTATTTCTGGCTAGCATATAATTTTGGTTGCTAGGAAATGGAATATTTTCCCCAATTCTCTTTCTAAATGTTTTACTAGAAAATAGATTAGCTTTCATTTTTAATATTGAAAGTTTTATAGCAAGAAAATCTGAATTTTCTGGGTACACATAGAGAAAAAAGATTTATTTTTTCAATGTTTATACCTTTTATTCTGCTATCTTATTGTATATTTGAAAACCTAATAGGCACAATTTGAATAAAAAATTTTGTGATAGTATCTAGTACCTGACTTTAATTTAAATGGTTTTAGTGTTTTATCTTTTAGAATAATAACTAATGATGGTTTTCATTAGTTTTTATTATACTACAATTGCTTATCTGTTGTTATTATTATACAATCTTTCTTTAATTTACTGATGGACTACTAGAATAAACTCTACTTGAATATAGTGTATTATGTGCTGAAAATGTATTAATAGTTATTTTTAATAATGTTTCATTCTTGATTTAAAATTGTTGCTCCTATATTCACAAAAAGAAAGACTATTCTTTGTTGTTTTCTTTAAAAAATTCTTTACCAAGTTATTGTATTAAAGATGTCCTGTTTTTATAAAAGAAATTGAGGATCTTTAATTTTTTCCCATGTCTTGAAATTATTTAAATAACAATTTAATTATCTGTTCTATTGAAACTAAATTCAATTCAATTTTGAATCCAAGAGATCCTGGTAACAATTGCAATAAACAAGGTTTTCAAATAATTTGTAATAATTAATCTTCATATTTTCATTTATTGGAGGTTCATTTTATTAGAGCTAGCAAATTTAGATTATTGTTTGGTAGGAAATTATAGATTTCCTTCAGGGTTTCAAATTCTTTTGACAACATGTTCTTTCCAATGTTTACATTTATTCTATTACATTTACTCTATTCTGTTGCAGCTTTTCACATTATTAATTCCTATGGTAGGCAACAATTACGATGGCCAAATGTTCCCTATCTCTTAGTATTTCTGCTCTTATATAGTCCCCTCTTATTGAGTATGGGATGGATCTGTGACTTGCTTTGAACAAACAGAATACAGCAAAGGTGATAGATGAGATTAAGTTACAAAAGTACACTCCCACACTCTCACTGGCTTGTTCTGAGTACAGCTGGCTGCTATGTTGTAAGGGACCCCATGGAGAGGTCTAGCTGGCCAATGGCTAAGAGAAGATCCCTGCCCACAACCAGTGAAAATTAGAGGCTCTCAGTCGAGCAATTTGAGAAGGACTGAGTATTTATGACAAACAGGTGAATGAGCTTAGAAGCAGATCCTCCCTCTGTCAGTTGAGACTGCTACCCAGATGTCACCTTGATTGCAGCCTCATGAGAGATCTTGAGTCAGAGGTAATTAATTTAGCCACTAATTTAGCTTCAAATTCTTGACCTTCAAACATGGAGGCAAATAAATGTTAGAGGGGGTAATTTACTACCTAGGATTAGAGAGCTAACAAAAGTCCCTTTTCTTAAATTATTTTAGTTTATTTTATTGTCTGTTTCTAATTTCTTTGCAAAACCTAGAGTTTTATTATAGATATTAGAGAAATCTTAATTTAGAAGGGTTAAACAAGAAAAAAAATATGAATTCCATATAAGAGAAGGACAGAATTATGCAGACTGAGCTGGTTGGTGAGTTAGGGACCCTGGCTCATTTGAGCTCACTCCTCTAGATGTGGGCATCCTCTTCTGTTGGGGCAAGATGAGCTCCACCAGGCAAAAAGATGGGAAAAGCGCCAAGGAAAGTGGCCTTCACTTTAACAATATTACATAACTTTTTATTATAGTATATAGCCTAGATATTGTGCCATGTGTCTGGAAGGCAGGCAAGGATACGATAATGTTTTAGATAGGGTCCATTGCCTGCTTTTATAAATAAAATTTTATTAGAACACAACCACACCAATCATTTATTTATTTTGTTTTCTATGGCTGCTTTTATGTTTTAATGGCATAGATGAATAGAGACAAAGAGCTTATGCTCTATAAGCCTAAGAAATTTATTAGCAGAACTTTTACAGAAAATGTTTGTCACCTTCTGCTATAAAAGGACAGAATAGATGTGGGTAGATACTTAAAATGCCAGGACAAGGAAGCATAGCAGGAATGGGAACAGCCAATACTTTCCTAATTTGATATAATAAAAGTGCAAGAGTTTCAGGTACGCAAACTGAATGACACAGAAGGTCATTATTGCATCTGTTAATTATAGCATCTGTTAATTATTGCATCTGTTAATTATTGCACCAAGACTACTGTGTTAAGGATGCATTCACAGAATATCCATGATATATAATAATGAGCACTCGTTTGGCTCTTGAAACTGTGGGTTGGATGGGATTCAGATGACATAGGCCAGGCTCAGCTGGGCTTTCCTTTGGTCTCAGCTGGGCTCACTCACATGTCTGATGCAAGCTGGTGTCTGATGATCTAGACTGGGCTTGGCTGGTGGTGGTACTGCTTTCTATTTTGTAATGCCCATTGTGATGACCACAGGCTAGGCTGAGGATATTCTTCTCATGGTGATGACAAAGCAGAAAAAGAACAAGCAGAAATATACAAAGCCTCCTGAAGCTTAAAATTGGCATAATGTTATTTCATCTTTATATTAGTCTATTGGTCAAAACAAGTCAAATGGACAAACTCAAGCTCAAGTAGCAGAGAAGGTAGTCCACCCCACACAAAGAGAGAGGGTGCTTCTATGTATCGTAACATGGGGAATGAAAACAGTTGGGTGCAGAATTAACAATAACACAGTCTCTGATATCAGTCTTATCTTGTTGAATGTACTCTATCCCACAGTCCCATCTGAGGAGATGAGAAAATTGTCTAAAGAGTGTATTACTTGTCCCCAGCGAATGGCCAGTGCAAAGGTGTCCTTGACAGAGCAAGGAACAGAAATATTTCTAAGGAATCTGTAGCTCTGTCCAATCGAGATTTAGTATTTGAACAACTGTTACACAGAGAGTATGATGACTAGTCACTGTTAAGCAAGAGAACATCATAGACAGCACCAGCTAATAGAATTCATTTATTTGTTTTCTTATAACTACACCTCCTCCTGCCCCAAATATGCAAGCTGTAGAAAGGAAGATATAAGTAAAAAAATAAGTAGTGAAGAGACAACTATTCCCTTTCTCCATCTCAGATTCCTTAATCGGGGAAAATGAGAAGTTGTGAGCTAAATGTGAGATTGAAATATTGTATTTTACTGAATCCAGACTGTCTTCCTTTCTAAAATAAGACGTGTTCTTATAACTGAATAGTAATTGGAAAATCTATGGGGTATTTCTAAAATATCATAAATAAAGAGGGAAGGGAGAACTATAGAGTATGTTATAAGATGGTGGTTGGAGAAAAAAATGAACTGTTTTAAAATTTTTATTGTTATTGTTTTCATAACTCTTTTGATCCACCCTCTTTAATAAAGGAATTATAAGTATAAACATACCATGGTAGTCTATGATCTGGCCTGTCACAAGAAAAACTTAAGTAGACTTGATGTCATAGCAAATAGCACATAGGCATTAAAGTATGAAGCTTCAGTGCACTTTTTTTTTTTTTGGTTAATTGGTTACTAGCATGAAGTCTGGAAGACAAATATGGTAGTCTTTTTTAGGCAGCCTTTTTAGAATCCTCCAACCTCGCTCTACGAAGGCTGTTGAACATCACAACTTGAAGTTGCTCCTGCAAGATCAGGAGAAGAACCCAAAGACTGATCCTAACACAAGCTTAGGATCAGACTGCATCCATTAGTTGTGAGTTTACAGCATTCTTATTGGAGTTAGGTGATATCTCATTGTGGTTCTGATTTGCATTTCCATGATGATTAAAGGCATTGGGCACTTTTCATATGTTTATTGATCATTAATCTATCTTCTTTTGAAAAGCTTCTGTTCATGTTTTTTGTCCATGATTTTTTGAGTTTTTAATGGGGTTGTTTGATGTTTTCTTGTTGAATTGCTTGAGTTATTTGTAGATTCTGGTTATTAGCACTTTATTGGATGTATAGCATGTGAATATTTTTGCCCATTCTGTGGGTTGTCTATCTTCCTATTGATTATTTTCTTGGCTGGGCAGAAGCTTTGTAATTTGATCAGGTCCCATTTATTTATTTTTGTTGTTCTTGTGATTGCCTTTGGGATTTTCTTCACAAATTCTTTGCCTAGCTGATATCTATAAGAGTTTTTCCAACCTCTTTTTCTAGAATTCTTATAGTTTCATGACTTAGGTTTAAGTCTGTTATCCATGATGAATTAATTTTTGTGAGTGGTGAGAGGTGCAGATCTTGTTTCACTCTTCTACCTGTGGCAAGTGATTTACAGATTCAATGAAATCACCCAACACAAGCTTCTATCCTTGATCTTGTGGTTATCTTTCAGCTCATCTGATTGCTGGTTCAACAACAAACTGATGTGAATTCTCTCTTATCTGAGACTAAATTGTCATTCTCACTAATTCTTTCCCTGGATTAACCCTTGCAGTTTGGGCAGGCTCTGTACCCAGCTCACAAGGATGTTGTAAGGTTACACTGACAACAGATGTGATAGAACTTGGGCTACTATTATCACCGTCACCAAGGTAAGTCATATCCATTAATCATTGATCAGGATTTGGTGAAAAGACCTTCCTCAAACATGAGTAATTTCTTGTACAAATGTCCCTAATCAAAGTCATCAAGAGAAAGAAAGTAGAACTGTATCAAAGTTATTAGACATAAACAGAAAGTACTCAGTAATGATGGCTGTGTTGAGGAATAAATGAAGGCTCTAGGTGTGACATTAAACTTTGACCTTATTCCAGCTTGGTCCTTTGTACAATTACACACCAACCTCTGCTTTGTGCAAAGGATCGCCCATTCCTTTCTCTGTTACATTCTCACACCATGTTCCTTGTCCTCAAAGTTACCATGGTCTAATGGGGACAATCTGACAAATAAGAGAATGTTTCATTCAAGTGTGACAATCACAGTGAACAATGGGGTAAGGGATCTTCTAGAAATAAAGCAATGGGGCTGCGTGGAAAGTTCTCAGAGAAGAAATGTTTTTGCAGCATCTTGAGTTATGAAGACACTAGCCAGGTCATACGGGAGGGGGAAGACACATAGGGAGCAGGGGGGGCAGAGCACTGTTCTGAGAACCCCCAGATTGTGACCTCAGCAGTCCCCTTCATCTCTCTGCATCTCAGTGACCTCATCTACCATGTGAAATAACGTTCATTGTTCTGCCAACCCCTTGCTGGTTGCTCGATCATCCAATAGGCTACCATCCTTGAAACCCCATTTTACAGTTTAAGGTTTTATTGATCCTAGTGATGATGATTTGTAGTAGGCTCTGAGAATGTGGTTCTACAATCAGTGAAAAATGTTTTGAACAATAAGCATAACATCGATGGTGAAAGAAATCCACCTCAAAATTAATAAGACATTAGCTACTCTGAAGGAAAGGGGATAGGGCTGGAATTATAGAACCATCTTAAATTCTCTTACTTATAGTTGAAACAAAGCTCATATGGGCCTCCTCCTTTTTCCTTCACCTCACCACACCCCCAATCCCCAACCAGGTTCCTCCTCCTTCCCACTTCTCCTCCTCTTAGCACCTGTTACATATGGAAGGTTGAAGGGAGAACTAATCACGCTGCATGCATGACTTCACGGAGCCCCACCCTACAATGTTATAGAAGCTATTGTTATGCGCATGGCATAGATGGAGAGAGTGAACTTACAATAGTCAAGCAGCTTGTCCAAAGCCCATTCCCAGGTCCAGCAGTTTGGACTGGCTCTAACCCTGCTGCACAACAACACTGATGTATTGACTTCAAATCAAATATCAATATATTTTCTTTATTATTTTTCATAGTTTTAAAAACTGGGTGTCAGGCTAGGTGATCTCTAACTTCCTTTAAAATTCTAATAGGTCATGGTCCTAAAATCTTTTTATAGGCATTTTTATAGTTGGGAAAGTTGGTTTTAATTAAAAGGAAAGAAAAAAAAAAACATTGTATGCACGTACATGCACACACACACCAGGATTCAATGAGTGTAGCTTTGGGGATGCCATGTGCTGGTGGGAACAGAAAAGAAGGATTTTTAAGATCCGTCAAGCCCATGATGACTGCTAGAGGCTTATATACTGCCGTGTCTGAGGTCAGCTGCTAAACAGCTTACAAGGGCTTTGTTTGCACAAAGATTAATTTAGAGATTAACCAGGTGACTTTGTAAAAGCCCCTAAAGGAGACTTTTCATGAAAGCCCATAAAACATATTTGTGGGTAGTTGTTAATGTTTATAAAACTCTGTGTGTGTGTGTGTGTTTTACCATTGTCCTAGCTCCTGAGGAATAGATTTTCATGATCCCTTAGCTTTCTTCTTCTTGAGATTTCATTATCTGAATGACTTTATGCATAAAAGGTGAAAAAAATATATTAAGAGTGCAGCCACTTACACGTTGGGTGACGACTACATGGTGTATTCAACACCTGGCCACAGATAATGAAAGTTTATTTTCAGTTCTCCCAATGACTGTAAACCAAGGAATGATTGGATCTCACGAGTGCTTAGAGCACAAATGAAAGCTGAAGGTTTACAATAGGAATTTTCTTTCAATTACTATGCATTTCTCCTCATCAGGAAGAACATACAGGAACATCGAAGGGGAGGAAAGAGGAGAAAATAACATGTGCTCGCACTTGCTAGGACTACGGGAAGGCACTGATATCTTTAGTGGTTTTCCTATGTCAAATGTTTTGTGTGCTCATCTCATTTTCACCTATAAGTAAATTTTCTTATTGTTCTCAAGTTATGGAAGAATAAATTGAGGCTTCTGAAGTTAAGTCATGTGCCTCTAATTATACAAGTAGTAGAAAATGGAGCAGGAATTTGGACTGAAATGTGTTAGATTAAAAGTCCTGAGCAAGTTTTTCTAGGGCACTGTGTATGTGTATACATATGTGTGTGTAAGAGATAGCAGTAATTGTCTACGGCCATACCACCCTGAACGCGTCGGATCTAGTCTGATCTTGGAAGCTAAGCAGGGTCAGGCCTGGTTAGTACTTGGATGGGAGAGATAGCAGTAATTATCCCCCAAAGGAAGGCCACTGGGCAGGAATGTTATTTGGACACAAACTTTTCCTGTTTATTTCTTGCTCTGAAAATTCTTCATCTCAGGTTGCTCCTTGTGAAATTGGGGTGTTTAAAAGCATGGGTCTGTTAAACTGGATTAAAAAATGCCTGGGCAGTGGGTTCAAAAAGTTCTTGGCATTTGTATTAGTCAGGGTTCTTCAGAGAAACAGAATCAATAGAATAGCTATAGCGACAGAGAGAGAGAGAGAGAGAGATTTAAAGGAATTGAAAGAATGGGCTCACGTGCTTATGCAGTCTGACAAGTGGCAAGGTCTTCGGGTGGGTTGGAAATGTGGATTTCTGTGGAAGCCTGTGGTGCGGTTCCAGTCGGAATCTGAAGGCCTAAGAACCAGGGGAGCCGATGGTGTCATGACAGTCCAAAAGCTGGCAAGCCTGAGAACTAGGAAAAACCAACGTCTCAGTTCGTGTCTGAAGGCAGGAAAAACCTGATGTCCCAATTCAAAGGCCATCAGGCAGGAGGAATTGTCTTTCATTCAAGGGAGGATCAAACTTTCTGTCCTAATCAGGACTTCACTGATTGAAGAAGCCCACCTGCAATCCGCTTTACTCAGTCTACCAATTTAAATAATGATATCATTCACAAACACCCTCATAGAAGCATCCCGAGTAATGCTGCACCAAGTATCCTGGCACCTTGTAGACCAGTCGAGTTGATGCATGGTATGATTTAAAGGTTTCTGTCCCCCCACAAAATTCATATTTTGAAATCCTAACCTCTCAATGTGATGGTATTAGGAGGTGAAGCCATTTGGGAGGTAATTAGGTCATGAGGCTGGAGCCCTAATAAATAGGATTAGTGCCCTTCAATATAGAGGGCCAAGAGAGCTTGTTCATCCCTTCCACCAGATGAAACACAGCTAAAAGTTACCGTCTATGAGGAAATGAGTCCTCATCAGGCACCAAAATCTACCTAAGTCTGGACCCTGGACTTGCCAGCCTCCAGAACGATGAGAAATAAATTTCTGTTGCTTATAAGCTACCCAGTCTCAAGTATTTTGTCATAACCACCTGAATGGACTAAGGTAAAACATAAAATCAATCACAATGGATTTGGTAAACCTTTCCTTTTAAAAAATGAAGTTCACTCAATTTTTTAAGATAAATAAATCTACTTTGAACCTAAATAAAACATTTATAACCTTAAAATTAAGAAAAAAAACCGTAATGCTATTTCTGCAACAAAGCTCTTTCCCCTTCACATCTAATTAGAGTTCTGTGAAATTCTCTGTAAGCATCATTTCCCACTGCTTCTTCCCACACATGGGATGTGCTAAAAATGCCAGCACGCTCATCTTCCCTGAACACCCCATGCAGCCATGCACTCGTACGCCCCCAAGCCTTTGATCACAGGGTGCCCGCTGCACAGAGTGACCTTTCCTGCCCCGAGTCTCTATCTGAAAGAAACCTGCCGGATTTTCAAAGGCTAATAAATACATCACCTCTTCTGCGAAGCCTTTCCTGTGTCCTTGACCAACAAATTGACCAGTCCCTCTGCTTGATCAGAGAGCACTGCTCATGCACCCAGCACAGTGTCTGTCCTGACTCTTCACTTACAGGCAGGCAATGCCCACATCTCACAGCCCATCAATCAATAAGAGCCACACTGACCACTCCAGCTCACTTGGCAATAGTCCCCCAGTGCCTTCTCCCTTT